>JBBCBC010000022.1:23944460-24246719 GCA_037126765.1 Stenogyne calaminthoides | reverse complement strand
ATCTCATGGGCAAGATGATCGATAAAACCCTTTAGAGAAAGAGGTGCATGCCAAAGAAGTTCTAAGTTGATCTGATGTGCGATGTTTGTGGACCTTTGTCCACTTTTTATCGATGTTAGGGATAATGATAAGTTGTATTCTATGAAACTTCAATCAATCTTTTTAGAAATTCATGATTTCTCAAGAATACGGATAAGTGTATCTTATGAAACACAAATTTGAATCTTTTGAGAAATTCAAAGAGTTTAACGCTGAAGTAGAGAAGCAACCAGGTAAGAGTATTAAGACTCTTCGATCAGATCGAGGAGACGAATACCTTAGCCATGAACTATGGTGTGGCAAGAAGCCAACTTTTACACATATCAAAACATGGGGTTGCCCCGTGATTGTGAAAAGGATGCTTACCGACAAGTTGGAATCCAAATGTGAAAAGGGTTACTTTGTGGGATATCCTAAGGAAACTAAAGGATATTATTTCTATCTACCTGAGAAATAATAAGTGATTGTTTCTAGGTAGGCCAAGTTCCTCGAGGAAGACTATGTCCTTAAGGAACAAGGTCGTAAGATGATAGAACTTGAAGAAATTCAAGAACCACAAATTAATAAAGAGACTGATAACTTGTTAAAGCAACATGACAAGGAATCAATGGGAGCATTCAACGACTTTCACGGTGGGAGTCTTTCACTAGGTGATCGTCTTTCAGCCAGTGGGAGCGTAATTGGAGTTGGCTTGCCTGTGCAAGAACCTCCAAATGGGCTGAATGAGAACAACATAGTTCAAACTCAAGCCCAAAAGACATCTGAAAGTGTAGCTCTTGAGGACTCTCCGGACATTGATGAAATTGATGCACCACAAAATTTTCACGATCAGAATGTATAGCCTGCACAACCACAACTCCGTAAGTCAATTAGGAATCGTAATTTGCCCATTAGATACGGTTACCTCTTGGAGGAACTCGATAATATGGACATACCGGATAAGGATGATCCTAAAACTTATTCTGAAGCAATATCAGATATTGATTCAGGGAAGCGGCATGAAGCCATAAAATCCGAGATGGACTCGATGTACACCAATCAAGTCTGGGACTTGGTTGAGTTGCCTAAAGGGGTTAGACCCATATGTTGCAATTGGGTCTTCAAGCGTAAGACTGATGCAAATGTCAAAGTACAAACCTACAAAGCTAGGTTGGTGGCGAAGGGTTATAGTCAACGCAAAGGCATTGACCATGATGACACCTTCTCACCAGTTGCAAAGATCAAGTCCATTCGAATTTTACTTGCGATAGCAGCACACTATGATTATGAGAATTGGTAGATGGATGTCAAAACAACTTTCCTCAATTGAAACATTGATAAGGAAGTGTTTATGACTCAACCAGAAGGTTTTATATCTAAGCCAAATTCTAAATCTAGTATGTAAGCTAAAGAGATCCATTTATGGATTGAAGCAAGCTTTTAGGAGTTGGAATATCCGAGTTGATGAAGCTATCAAGTTTTTTTTACTTCATCAGAAATTCAAAAGATTGCGTTTATCGTAAACGCAATGGGAAGAATATTATTTTTATAGCCGTGTTTGTCGATGACATATTAATTTTAGAAAACAATATCCCGTTAATGCAGTCCGTTGAAGATTGGTTGTCAAGACCTTCATGATGAAGGATCTTTGTGAAGCCTGCTACATCTTAGGGATCAAGATCCATAGGGATAGATCCAAGAGGATGTTGAGGTTTTCACAGAATCCACTACGTACACAAGGTGTTGAAGCGTTTTCGCGATAGAGAACTCTTAAAGAGGGTCCTTACCGAAATCATGGGATAAAGCTATCAAAGAAGGATTGTCCTTCTAGAAGTTGTTGTCAAGTACATGAAAGATGTCCCATATGCATATGAAATTTGGTCAATCATGTACGCCATGACTTGCACTAGGCCAAACGTGGCCTACGCTTATCAATATCACTTGGTAGATACCAATGAATCCGGGTGAGTCTCACTGGATTACTGTCAAGACCATTTTGAAGTATCTTGGACGAACTAAAGAATGTTTCCTTGTCTATGGTGGACAGTCAGAACTAGTGGTGACTGGATATGCTGATGCAAGTTTCCAATCCGACTGTGATGATTACAAATCACAGTCAGGTTACGTTTCACTCTCAATGATGAGGCGGTCAGTTGGAATAGTTCAAAGCAATTTGACCGCAGGTTCAACAATCAAAGCTGAGTAAATTGCTGTATCAGAAGCCTCAAGGGGGTTGTCTGGATTTTAATAGTTCTTAAGAGAACTAGGGGTAGTTCCGAAAGCCAGTTGTCAAATAAAGTAGTATTGAGACAACGATGGTGCGATTTCACAAGCAAAGGAACCGAGATCAACAAACAGAAGTAAGCATGTACCCAGGCTTATCATTTAATCCTAAAGATCATAACGAAAAATGTGTTCATGTACACACTAGACATTCAATGGTCTAGGGGTCAGACATGTAGGTGATTGGCTCTAGTCCAAGTGGGAGATTGTTAGTGTTAGTGTTCTAGAGACAATCTATTGTAAGGACAAAATACTTGATGATATTCAGTTTGATTTAATATTATAGTTCACTTAATATTAATGTATGGCAGTACACTTGTTTGAATATTATATTTGATTGTTTGAATTTATTCATACAAGTGTTCCCATGAGTAATTACTGTCATTGAGGTTGTGAGAACTCAGATGACTTAAGCATGATTCTCAAATAGCCCCGATCAAGGATCATCAAGAATGGGATATTGATGATGCAATGGAGATTGGTGTGCGATCTGCATCATACTCTTAGAGTGTGTAGTAAGATCTCACTTACTACGAGATACTAGGTATCTCATGATGGATACACAAATACCTTAGAGGGTATTGGTATACCCATCCGAGAAACCTTTTGATGTAAGTGCACAATATGTGTCTACAGGTGTCTCGGTTAGTGGGAGAGATGCGATAGTCCTTTGACTTAAGGTCAATAGGCACAACATGTGTGGAGTGATGAACTTTGACCATGACCGACACTTGCACCCGTCTATGGGTAGAAATGGCTTAGATTTAGTTCATCACGAAGTGCATGTGCGTGGTAGTTGAGCCAAGAATAGGATTCATTCCTCAATGTGGATTTAGAGAGAATACTCATATTCTCATCATAATTGGATCAAAGTCATCGGCCGATGCACATCAACTTAGACTTTGTGGCTAAGTGTGACATACATGATCAATTAGTGATTAGAGATAATATGATTAAGTTATTTGAATAGACACTTCATCATGTTCAAGACTTAATTGAGTATTCGCGATTGAAAGGAGAAAATCGTAATAGCTCATGTTTCAGTTACAGGTAGTTGCACATTTCCTCGCAATGTACCTCATATATTGAGAATGTCTGGTTTATTGTCTAGGGTTCAATTAAGACAGTTAGTTTGACTAATTGCTCGATATATGAGGGAATATGGGTCACACAACAAGTAACTGTTGTTTACTAATTATAGTTGGTTGATTAAACATTATATTGGATATTATTATTTAATTTATGGAGAATATAATAATAATTATATTTAGAATTAATTATTATTACTATTTAATTAAATTAGATTTAATTTAATATAATTCCCAATAATAATATATGGAATATTGTTATTAAATGATTTAATATATATGGAATCAAATCCGTAGAGATTTGATACACATGGAATTAAATTCGTAGAGATTTTATATGTGGAAAAATAAATCTAAGAGATTTATTTTATTAAGATTTTTTCTAATAAAGGTTAGCTTAAGATTTAAGCTGGACCTCTCCTATATAAATGAGCTCTTGGGAATTCATAATACGTGAGTTCATATTTTCTCCATAAAATCTCTAAGTTAGAATTTTCCTAGCAAATTCATCTCGGGGGTTCAACGCTGGCAGATTTGTGCAAATTAGTAAACGACTGTTATGTGGATACCATAGTTGCGGAATTCGCGTACGAATTGCTGTAAGAATTATGTTTACGTTTACTCGTATTTAATTATGCAATTAATTATTCATTTTTGGTGAACTATTTATTTCCGATGTGCATGTATTACGTGTTTATGTGCCTCTAAATCTCAACACTCTGAAGAAACTCCTGAAGCTGATGTACAGAAGGATGAAGAGTCAGAGACATAAGACTTATTCAGAGAAGGTTTTAGAGAGTATCATGTGTCCAACAAAAGGCTGAATTGAGATTGGCCCAACTCCGTTAAGATGATCGAAGCTGGGAAGAGAAAGAAGGCTGTTGTTTCTGTGTCAGGATCGGAGATGACCAGGAAAGAGAGGGAGGATGCCAAGAGGATCGGGTGAGGATTTCAGAAGTTCATTTTGAGGAGGAGAGGTACAAAGCCTAGGAAGAGGCAATGGCCGCATATTGATAAGTGGATGCCGATTGAGAAGAATAACACCTGGGAGCAAGCTAAGAGAGAATTCGTGTTCAACTACGATATTCTTCAGAACTGGCCGCACTCTATTCCTGATAGAGATGATGCCTTCATAGCATTTTTCCTGAAATAATATGAAAATGTATGTCAAGATTTCTTCAATCTGTTTGATATTTTGGGATTTCAACTGAAGGAACCAGGTCATTATCAGTATCCTCCACCAAGATTCCCCAACAAGATGATCAACTACGAGTTTATCTTCAGTGACTTCATTGATCAGGCAGAATTTTTGGGCCTGATTGGAACAAACGCAGAAACCATTCAGAAGAGGGAAGATTTGAAGAAAAGATACTACGGAATGTTCGGCTTGGAACCACCTCTAGAGATCAACTCTGAAGATGAATCAGTGTTGGTTGTTCTTGTTTCTTTTGATATCACAGTAGAGTAAGATAATCTCTTATATCATGTACTGACTTGCTCACATTAATGAAAACTCTACTGTTGATGGTGTTCTAAAAAGATAATATCTCATTATCTTACTTGTGCATGGTTGTGTTGCTTTAACATGCATTACTTGTTATAGGAATAGAAACCTGATTAGATGATAGGTCTCTTTCCTTGTATGAAGCTTGTAACAAGATGGTTTTGGCATCATCAAAAAGGGGAAAATTGTTGGGAGATGAATTTAATAAGATAATTTTGATTAGATGCCAAAACCCCTGAGCATGACATGTATCAGGACATCCTGATAGAATAGGACTCAAGTTTCTATAGATAGGTTGTCCAGATAATCTGCACCATGTATAGTAAGTAGATTTAGATCAGGATTGATTAGTATGTAGAAACATCCTGAAGACTGAAGAATATAGTGAGGGGGAACTCAGTATATTCTGAAGGCCGAAGATCCTGAAGACTTAGTATCCTGAAGATCAAAGACTCAAGAACACTGAAGATCCTGAAGACTGTGTGTACTGAAGTAAAAGATCCTGAACAAGCTATCAGTTGAATAGTATTATTGTTCGATCTCAGTACAAACAAAAGGAATGTTATGCATTCGTAGACATTAAGTATAAAGTATCAGTTCAGTAAGAGTAAACCCAAAAGAGCCGTTTTGTTTGTCTCTACTCAAAGGAAGAAGTCGACCAATGAGAAGGCAACAACACTGTAATTTGCTGACACTGGAAACGACATCTCACTAAGGAAATGTCAGGACTGATATCATCCAGCCTACAGAGGATAGTGATTGGCTGCTGGACTGAAAATTACCCAAATCATGCAAGGGCGCATTCAAACCCTTGAATAGTCCTTCATTACTAACCTAAAGAGTTAACCCTTGAAGTTGTCTCTCCATCGGATAGTTTTCAAGAGTGGACTCTTAGAGTTGCCTATAAATACCGAAGGCCTTGCACTCATTCAAGGTTACGGGAAATCAAGCAACTTACAGAGCTCAAGCTTATTAAAGTTACTTTTGAAGCACTCAAAACCCTAAAGATTTCCCAAGTGTTTCATTTTGAAGAGAGCTCATTTACTAAGTCATAGTTTGTTAAGACTCAAAGCTTAGTAAGAGATATTCTAGATTTTACCTTTATTCTTATTGTTAAGGATATCTCACCTTAGTTGGAAACCAAATCAAAACTGTTGGTCCCGAAAAATAATTTAATTTTATGAAAAAAATGGGAGGGGGAATAATGTGGTTTTTAAAAAATTTCTTTCTTCTTACAAAATTGGTTTTGCTTGTTATTAAACATTTGCACATGAAAAGAACATAAAGCAATAAAGAACACAACAAAGTATAGTGGTTTGGAGACTCAAGCTCCTACGTCCACTCTCCCTAATCCGTAAGGAAATTCCTTCAACTCACTTGACTAGTTTATTATGTTAGTCAACACAGTACAATTAGATATTTATAGAGCTCTCACTTAAACGGGACTTATCTCCCTCCACGGGATTGTCTACCCTCCCTTGCGGGATTGTTTACAGATGTTTAATGAGTTCTCACTCAACTGGACTTATCACCCTCACAAGTTCACCTCTAAACTGGACTTATCACCCTCACGGGTTCGCCTTTGGACTTATCACCCTCCACGGGATTGCCTCTTCAACTACCTCACTTAACCACTACTTCTCTCTCAAGAATGGGGTTTGGGTTTGGTGTTGTCTCCAACTAGGTTGAGATTTTCCCTTACAATTGTTTAGCCTTTATGCTAAGGTTGGAAAAATCTCTCTAAGCTTTGGATATAACATTTGTTGCTTAGATTGGGTTTAGAACACTCATAGATGTATTTGGATATCTACAGATTTGTGTTCTATGGTGGGAATGCTTGAAGATATGGCTCTTGGCTTGATAGAATTTTTCCACACTTAAAATGATGGAAGAGCTTGTATTTATAGTGTGGATTTGAATGTTACCGTTGGAGAAAGTCATATTCAAATCCATACTATTCTCAGCATTTTGTAGCTTTTTTTCGCTTTTTGACCTCCCCTCGATTGGTTCACGCCAAGATTCGGGCCTTCAAATCGAATCATTCAGATTCCAAAGATCGGATTCCAACACTCAGCATTCAAGATTCCAACACTCAGGATCGTGATTCCAAGATCGATCGATTCCAAAGACTTCGAGATTCGAAGCAATTCGGCATTTCAAAGATTCGTGCTATCCGACGTTCAACGGTCTTGGACTCAAATTCTTCCATTCAGTCACTTTTCCTCAGGTCAATTTTCCATTCAGGACACTTATCTTCAGGCCTATTTTCACTCAAGCCATTTTGACCTCTGGCCTATTTTCTTCAGGAGACTTCAGATCAGTTCCCCCTCAACCTGCTCACTTCCCCCTCAACTTGTTACCTGTAAATATGAACTTAAACAATACAAGTTGATAATTACACAATGTTTTGGCATAAATAATCAAAACTAAAATATCCCAACAAAAACCAAACCCTAAAGTGTTAGGTAGTTTGATTAATTTGTTATTTGGAAGTTGTGAGAGAGATGTGAAAGTTAGTAAGTTGTAGTTTAGTCAGTCTGAAAGCTTGAGAGAGAGTAGTAGATCTGAGTACTAGGACTCAGCTAAGGATCCTAGGGATCACATTGCCTTAGAGAGGTGATTTGATCATGTGTCCCTTGGCACTATAAACCAAGCAGATTCCTGAAGTGTTAAGGAATTCCCCTGAGTTAAAGGGAGAGTGGACATGGGAGCTTTAGTCTCTGAACCACTATAATTTGTTGTGTTGTTTATTGCTTTGTGTATTGCATTTGCTGTTGCATATTTTCATTGAAGCATACAAAGGTTTTCTGAACTCAGTTGGAAACAATCCACTGAACTTGCATTAACCTACTCACAGCCTAAACACTGTCTTCATAAAGGAAAAGGGTATTTCAGCAAGTTAAAACGAGTATAAACTTAGGGCCTACACTTTCCGCAGTTTAGTTAGCTAGTATAGATAGCTATCAAACTGAACAACTCTACTAAGTATTCAATAAGACTGTTATCTGTGCCAAACTACTTAGGATTGTAGCACTCAGGATCAGTTGAGCTAATCTGAAGGACTGAAAGCAAGCTCAGGGTGACTGTCTCAGTAGACCTTTACTCAGAGTGATTTGTGCTTCTCAGAACTGAAATTCAGGAAATCCTAACTCACTGATCTAGTAATTTTGAAAAGTTGAAAAACAATATACACGTGTATTCCCCCCCATACACATGTGTGACTCGTTCTCGGGACCAACACCTCTTCAAAGCATTCATGTGAGATTCCTTTTGATTAGCTTGGTACCTAGCACAAACACAAACACTATACATGATGTCAAGTCTACTAGAGGTAAGATAAAGAAGACTACCTATCACGGATCTGTGTAGTGTGTGATTAACATCTTAACCAGCACAGTCTTTGTTCAACTTCTAAGTTGATCCCATAGGTGTTTTCATATACTATGAATTCTCAAGACCAAATCTCTTAACCAAGTTCTTTGCATATTTGCTTTGGCAAATGAAAATTCCATCATCCTTTTGCTTTATCTGCAGACCTAAAAAATAATTCAAGTCTCCAACCATGCTCATCTCAAATGTAGATGACATTGCCTCAACAAATTCATTCAGCATCTTGTCTGATGTTGCACCAAATACTATGTCATTAACATAAATTTGTGCAATCATCAACCCTTCATTAACTTGTTTAATGAATAAAGTTATGTCTGCTTCTCCTCTAACAAAACCAAACTGCAAAAGAAAGTCAATCAATCTGCCATACCAAGCTCTATGAGCTTGTTTTAAGCCATACAATGCTTTCTTAAGCTTATAAACATGATCAGGATAGTGAGGATCTTCAAATCCTAAGGACTGTTCAACATAAGCTTCTTCATTCAAGATACCATTCAAAAATGGAGCCTTTACATCCATTTGATGCAATTTGATATTGATAAAACATGCAATAGCCAATAACAATCTAATAGATTCAATCCTAACTACAGGTGCAAATGTTTCATCAAAATCAATACCCTCAACTTGAGTGTATCCTTGGGCAACCAATCTAGCCTTATTCCTTAGTATATTTCCAGACTCATCAGTTTTGTTCTTAAAAATCCACTTGGTTCCAATGACATTAGTGTTACCAGGTCTTGGAACTAGTGTCCAAACGTCATTCATTTCAAACTGATTAAGTTCTTCATGCATAGCATTTATCCAATTCTCATCACTTAAGGCTTCTTTGATATTTCTAGGCTCAATTACATAATGATAACATTCAGAATTAACCATGTTGCATATAGAAGACATACAAACAGATCTCACCACATCTTTTGAGCTTACCATTCTTCTGGTTTGTACCCCAACAGAAGAATCACCAATGATTTGGTTTGAAGGATGGCTTTTCATGATTCTGGAAGCAAGTACCTTGTCATGAGTGTATTAAGTATTTCTTTCTGAACTTTCTGTTTTTGGATTTTCAGAGAATGTTGTCCCAGATGTCGTGGCATTAGGTGTAACATCCTTTGAATTTCTAGAATTTCCAGTTCCAGTAGAAATCTCAATATGCTCAGACACATCTTCTTCAGTACTCATTCCTGCTATGTTAGCTATATCATCAAAAATAACATTCACAAATTCTTGAACAGTTTTTAACCTAAGGTTGGAAATTCTATAGGTTTTACTATTTCTAGAATAGCCTAAGAAAAAACCTTTGTCGCTTTTAGAGTCAAACTTTCGAAGTTGGTCTCTATCATTCAGAATGTAACACACACAACCAAACACATGAAAGTATTTCAGATTTGGTTTCTTGTTATTCAGAATCTCATATGCACTTTTTGAACTTTGTGGCCTCATAAAAACTATGTTAATAATATGGCATGTATTGTTTAATGCTTCAGCCCAAAACCTTTTAGAAAATGTTTAGCTTGCAACATTATCCTAGCCATTTCTTAAAGAGTTCTATTGTTCCTTTCAACAATTTCATTTTGTTGTGGAGTTTTAAGAGAAAGAAACTCATGCATTATACCCTTATTTTAACAGAAATTAGAAAATAAGCTATTTTCAAATTCCCTACCATGATCTGACCTAATCTTACTCACTTTCAAGTTGTATACAGTTTTGAACCTTTTATACAAAACCTTAAAAGCAGCAAAAGTTTCAGATTTTTCTTTCAAAAACTCAATCCAGGTATAGCTAGAGAAATCATCTACCACAACCAATGAATACCTTTTACCTCCAAGACTTTCTGTTTCCATAGGACCCATAAGATCCATATGTAATGAAATTCAAAATACCGTGTTGTCGAACAATGTGACAACATCTTGTGTGACACTTCGGATCTTTTACCTTTAAGCAAGAACCACAAATCATGGTTTCTCCTATATTCAAATTTTGGCAAACCTTTTACAAAGACCAATCTTCACAAGTTTTTGGATATTCCCCAGTGTTAACATGTCCAAGTTTTTGATGCCATAAAACTTCTTCAAAGATTTTTGGCAAGATTGAAAACATTGTTAGTTCCAATAAGATAACAATTATTAATTGACCTATTACCAAAATCATAAGACACTCATTTTCATTATTCGTAACATAACAAGAATTCTTATCAAACTTGACATGCAAATTGTCATCACATAGTTGACTTATACTAATCAAATTAGCAAGCAAATCTTCAGCATGTAAAACATTAGACATCTTAGGAAATCCTTCAACATTGAGAGTATCTTTCCCAACATAAGTGACATTTCCTCCATCAAATTTTTTCATAATCGACAGAAATTCACTTGACCACCATGTGCATAGAATAACCACTATCAAAATACCATAAACCCGTGCACACATGCTCTTAGAGATGTATAACCAACATTACAAGTCACATCTTGTTTACTAACACATTCAGTTTTAGCACATTGTGACTCAGAAACTTCAGTATTTAACACCTTCATGTCCTCTTTCAATTTATCACAATATGGATGAATATGACCATGACAAGAACTATAGTGACACACATACTTCTTCTTCTTCTTCTTAATGTGAACTTTTGTTTCCACTGGAGTTTCAACATTTGTCTTTTCTCAAGTTTAACAAATTTCACAAGTTTAAAGCTTTTAGAAGTAGTTTTAAAACCAAGACCAGTAGTGTTAGATTTATCAACCATCAAAGCATCTTTCAACATTTTTGTTCCTTTAGCATATTTCTTAAAACACAAGGTTGAACTTTTCAATTCTTCCTTATGTTTAGAAATTCTCAAATCCTTTCTTGTTAAGACAGTTTCAAGTTTGATTAGTGAATCTCTCAAGTTATCATTTTCCTTAGTCATAAACTTTAGAGTCTGATTATTAGATTCCCATTTATCAAACAAATCTTTACAACCTGATCCACATGATTCACTATTCACATCAGATGTTCCTTTATCACCAATTAAACCATTAAAATAATTAACAATTTTATCAGAACAATCTTCATCTAATGTTACTCCAGATGTGGTAACATCTGTTTCAACATCAGAATCAGAATAGTCCAGATCATCATCTAAGGAATCATCATAGTCTATTCTAGCATAGAATGCATGTTCTTCATTTTGTTCTTCATGCTCTTCATCAAATTCATCACATAAAGTAGAATTGAAGTTCAATTTCAGTTTAAGCAAGGTATTAGCACATTCATTCACATAATGACCAATACCCATGACATGCATTAAATTGAATAGACTTTCTATACTCAGGGTCAACTTTGTCATACCTGCTTTTGATTCCATTACCAATTTTCCTTGGTTGGAATGCATTACCTTTCTTTTCAAAGGTTTGTGGAGAGTTGTTAATCTGAATCTTTGGTTGAATGTTGCCTTTGAACTTGTTATTCCTCTTTTTCACAAGAGCTTTGAATTACCTTCTCATAAAAGCAATGTACTCCTCGGGGTTGGAACATATGTCAGCAACATCATCCTCTGAATCAGCTTAAGTCACAATAGGCACTTGCTCAGCATTTGAAGATGTTTCACCTTTGAAACCACCACTTTCTTTGCATCAGCTTTGTCATCCTTCTCAGTTGTATTCATCTCATACGCACGTAGGATGCTAATCATTTCATTTTGACTTAGTGTATCTGTATCTCTTGCCTCTTCAATTGCACAAATTTTTGCATCGAAGCGCTTGGGTACAGTACGCAAAATCTTATGAACCAATCTTACATTGGAGATGGGATCTCCAAGAGATTGAGCTTCATTTGCAATTTCAGTGACCCATTCATTGTAAGAAGAAGGTTTTTCATCCTCCTTCATCTTCAAGTTCTCGAACTTTGTCCCAAGCATTCGAAGTCTGGACCTTCGAACACTATCCGAACCTTCATTGTGCTCTTGCAACCTATCCCAAGCTTCTTTTGCAGGAACACATTTTGATATGATCTTGAACATGGTCATATCAACTGATGTGAATATTGCATTTAAAGCTTTAGAATTGTAGCTGGCAGTTGTACTTTCATCATTGTAGTTAACTGTAACTTCTCCTTCTTCATCTGCAGCATTCTTAGGAGGTGTCCTTCCTGAAAGTATACTTCTCCAGGCATGTTCATCAATTGACTCGATGTACATCCTCATCTTTGGTTTCCAATACGCATAGTTTGAACCATCAAGAATTGGTGGTCTCAAACTTTGTCGAGTAAGTGGATATTACATCGCCATAACAAAAACAACACACTTGACACAGGATCTAACTTAGTAAAATCAAGTTTTGTCTCTGGTGCCAACTGAAAGTGTGTTACACGGGGTTGTGTTTAGTAAAATCGAGTAATGTTACACTTTGAATGTTATAACACTCAAGTAACATTCAAAAAGACGTAAAACAATAAGACTTCGTAAACACAACACACGAAATTAATAAGACTTTGCACAATCTATATCAATATAGATTGTGATGCCTTATGGCCAAAATCACTATTTATCAAAATAATGAATACAAAGAGGTTCACAAATCGAATCCTCTTGAAACAAGATCAAGTATACGGTCTAAAAATTTAGATGTATCTCTACACTACCAAAGGTGACACATTACATGTGTATGAAACTATCTAACACGAGAGACTAACATTCCACACAAAACAAATCTAGCACCAACTCGAGGTATTGTAAACCCTACATCTACTCTCTATGGTAAAATAACTCCACAACAACGACCCTATCACTCTTGATTCACTCACGACTCTACAATTTGATGCTTGGTTATTGCTTTGACTAAACAAACATTAGACACGATAATGGCAATGCTCGGCACTTGATAAGAACATCAAGGTCTTCTATTTAGGCCTCGTTTGGTTTGTTGGACGGGAAATACAAGTTATGATAGGATTGTGTTGGACTACACTATTCACTTTTCATAAATTTTAAAAACAAGTGCATGTTTGGATTGATCGATTAACTTTTAAACTTGAGTTGTATTGTTTTCTAAAGTTGTTTGGATTGTGAGATAAATTCAATTAAATTGACATGTTCTAGTTCTACCCTTAGCAATACTTATTAATTTAACAACATTATTTTCTTTTTCTTCTTGAAAAAGTTTACTACAAAACCAACTTCCTCAAAAAAGACTCATTCTTCAACAATTCTTCATTGTTGCAGTCTATTTCCATTGAACTCGCTTTCCATTCTTTCTGTCAATATTATTCAAGAAAATGAAATGGAATAGAGCTCCAACAAAAGTAGAAATAAAGTTAAAGATGGGCAGTTTCGTTCAATTCATTATTCCATTTCTTGTCTCTCGAGGTGCTCGTAGTTATGCACTCGTAAAATTTCATCATCTTCATAATTCATCAAATACATCGATATTTTTCTGCAGAAAATGCAAAACTAAATAAAAAAAATGGTTGGAATTGCATAAAGTTACTATCTAAAAAATTATTGCAAATGTAAATGGAAGAGATGCATACTTTCTGAACAATGTTTTATGGTAGTGGTCCTAGTGGATTGCAACCTATATCGCATCTGCACACTTTTTTTTTTTTTGTAATATAGATACAATGGAATCAATGAAGAAGTGTTAATATGTTTGACTTTAACAATTTTGTATAATTAATTTGTTCCCAAGAATGTAGCTGCAGTACAGGTGCCCAGAAATGGCCAGATGCTAACGATAAAAAAAATCCACCCTTTTCTTCAAGAAAATACACAAATTTCAGAGACCATTATTACTTGAAATACCCATCACCGTATAACAATCACAAAAAAAATACCTTTAAAAGAAATCACATAAAAAATATGACAAAATAGAGCATCCAAACCCACTTATTTTTCTTCGGAATTCCATCCATCTCAAAAAATAACTGAATTAATTTCAACAAGAAAACTCACTGATGGGTTGAGAAAAGATTCAGAACTCTTAGTTGGAGAAATAGACGGGGATGGTGAGATGCAAAATCGTACCAAGAAATTCGTCGTTGTAAGATGCTCAATTCCAATTTTAAGTTTCTTCTTGCTCGATGGTGGGGGAGATAGAGGCAACAGAACACAATTAATTTTGATTTTAGGGTTCTTAATTCTTGAGTGTATGAATAATGTGTCCCTGTAATTAACTCAACGATAGAGGGTATTTTCGTTAATTGATAGCAAGTTAAAGGATAAATCAGACTTTTAACATTTGTCCATTTAATGCTGACTAAGTTGGACAAATTAACTCACCCCCCTCCCCGGACACTAAATCATGCTTTGGAGGGAAAATTTGGGAAAATAGACTCGTGCCTAACTCCATTCTTGGGCTCTAAACTAACAAACCATACATAAGAAAACGTGGGACAATTAAGTCTAACCAGCCTTTTCTAGGAAACCAAACGAGGCCTTATAGACTTCGTGTAGCTTTACTAGAGCCTCCTTGAAGGATCTAGAAACTCTTCCATCCACTCTCCCATGATCTTTGTAACTACCGCAGTTAGTGGATCTTCTCCAATCTTTTGAAACAACCGCATGATCTAGTCCCTTCTACTCGATTCTTGAAGCTTTTGGAACCTTCTGGAAACTTTCAGAACAACCTAGATCGTAAACCTGTAGCCAATAACATCAAAGACAACATTGAACATATAAGTGTTAGTGGTTAAGAAGAAAGGACGAATACTGATGGTGTAACCAATGTTGTAACATTGGTGGCAACATCAACACTTAAGACTCAGTTTCTTGGCTCACTAATCACAAAAAGGTTTTAATAAAAGTTTTAAAAATTGATACACGTATATTCTCTCACCTCATACACGTGTGAGACTCATTCAAATGGGACCAACAAGTGGTATCAGAGCAGTGGTTCACCAGATCACTTGCTTTGATTTCCATTGTCTTGCTTTCTAAAAGACTTTGGTGGTCTATTAAATAGATCTTACTAGTAAAAACTTGCTTTCATCATGTCTTCAATAAGTCATAAGCTGCCATTGTTCTCTGTTGAGAACTATGATTTGTGGAGAGTTAGAATGCAGGCACACTTGTACTCCAAAAGTGAAAGGGCGTGGAGATTTGTATCCCAAGGTCCTTTTGAGTTCATTGTGGTGAATCCAAAGCAAACTGACGAAGAGAAGGAAGATTCAAGAGATGAATTTCCTAACTTGGATGAGCAAATGACTCCTTAAGAAAGGAAATTGGTCAACCTGGATTGTATTGCAAATGATACTCTCTAGAGCACCATTGATGATGGAATCATAAGAATGATTCCTAATTGCTCCTCATTCAATCTCATTACATACCCTCATTACACTCAACCAAGCTGGCCATTGATTATTGTAATTGTGTCTAACTATATTATAATGTGCAGAGATTTATTTAGGGCTATATATAATTTTTTAGTAGGATTATAACGAAACAGACGGAGTGTTTAGTTACTTTAGTAATAATTTTGTGTTCATATTGTAACACAATTTTCAATACATTATGTGTATTACTATAAATAAAGATATGTATAAGGACAAGTATGTGTTACTTGTCCTAACACTAACACATAATTGTCCTTACAATTTCACATGTTTGCCCTTATAACAACACAAACCTAGGGGAATATTTCCTATTTTGTCTTTGCGTAAGTTTTTTTTGGGGAAATTCCTTTAATCTGATTCAACCCTTAAGGATCCGCAAATTTACATCCTCTTCCCAAATTGCACTAATAATTCACAAAAAATTATTTTACAGGAGTATTTATCTTCTTAATATTATATCAAATCCGACAATGCTAGTATAAATTATTGTGTAGTATAATATATCATTCTACATCTATCGAAATAATTATTAGTTTTGGTAGAGGACATTTAGTGTATGCTTACAATCGATGAGAGTATATATTATAAGTAAAAATAGGGTCTTAATAAGATACATATATCAGATTCCATAAAAATATGTTCCATCTTGAGCTACCGATTAAGAGTACAAGTAGATCAATTTATTATGACAAAGATTGGCATATATTGCGGACTTATTCCAATACCAAGTACATCCACACAAGGGAAATTAATAAGAAATCAAATGATGTACACTAGGATGTCCATGCATCGCTTGAATACTACATCTCAAAACCAATAAATTAAAGTAATGTTATTAATTTAAATAACAACATTAGCAAGCGCCAATCAATCCAGTCTTCATCTCACAGACAACTTCAAGAGCTCACTCAAATCCACGGATTTGCCTTGTCCTCCCCCACTCGAAGTGTTGCACTAACTTTCAAGAACCCAAAGTTGCACTGTTGCCATCCCTAGATTCTTCCCAGGGCAAACTCTTCGTCCTGCTCCAAAAGGCGCAAGCCTCAAATCACAACCACGAACATCCACATCGGCTCCACCCATATCCACCACAAACCTCTCGGGCTTGAACTCGAGGGGACTCTCCCAGACGGCAGCATCATGGGTGATGGCCCACATATTCACCATTGCAGTTGTCTTGGCGGGGACCACCATCCCATTACTGAGGCTAACGTCAGTCATGGAGAGATTTTCCCAAGACAAAGAATGGCCCAGGTGGGTGTAGCCTCAAAGTCTCCTTCACCACTGCTTGTAGATACGGCAACCTTGCCATGTCAACATCGGTCACACTGCGATTCCCGACCACACGATGGAGTTCCTCACGCATCTTGGCTTGTACTTTAGGGTGCAAAACTAACTCCGCCATTATCCACTCCGTGAGAAGAGCAGTGGTATCAGTTCCTCTAAATATCATTTCCTACATGTAATAATTAATTATTTAATGCAAGGATGATATGGATCTATCAATATATATGCATGCATGAAGTTGAGACATGATATATTAGCTAGCTTACCCATAGAACTGCAACCATGTCATATTCATTTAGCTTTTCATCACCTTCCAAAGATAGCAACACATCAACGAAATCACCATCGTCAGAAATATTCTCTAGATATTTAAGTTTATGTTCTTCAATGATGGCGGATACGAGTTTCTTCACTTTGGGGACAAGGGCTTCACAACGAGAAATAATGCGAAAAGGATCATAAAAATAAGACATCCATGAGAGATGATCTGACCAGTTAAAGGCACCTAAAAGCTCGAAACCTTCTCTCACCATTGCTTTGAGCTCTCTCAACTCCTCACCATCTTCCGCTGGGTCATAACGCTTCCCAAAAACGCTACCCATTATGTTGTTCAGGGCCGCATCTTGTAAATGTTTCCTCAAAGATACAACACCCATAACATTCTGCTCATTCTCAATGTTTTTCAACATAGTGGCACAATCCAGCTGACGGCCGTGCTCATGTGCAGCGACCCGTCGAGGTGCAAAGAGGTGGGAGGCGGCAATGCGGCGGAGGATACGCCAATAGGTCCCATTGGGAGCAAATCCGATGGCCCGACTAAACATGAGGCTTCGTGCAGACTGCTTAATAGGGCGGTCAGCAAAGTGGGGAGAGGTGAGGATTTCTTTGGCCACTTGAGGATCAGATGCCACCACGACTGGAGTGGAGCCAAGGCTGAAAGCCATGAGCTTCTTAGCGTCGTAAACTTTAGCCATGGAGGCTAAGGTACGGTGAGCTAAACCGCGGTTTAGAGTAAAGAGGCTCCCAAAAATGGGAAGACCACGTGGACCGGGGATCGCAACGACACCGTTACTGTTCCGACCATTCTTCCAAGCTGTTCCACCGGGCGTGAAAGCCCATGCAAGAAGAGCTAACGAGATAAAAGTTAAGAATATGACAATAATTACATTTTCATTTATAAGAAATTTAGAGCCAAGAAAAGCTGGAAGAGTGAATATCCACCAGCTTGAATCTTTGCCACCAATGCCTAAATCCATGTTATCATGGAGCAAGTTAAGAAAGATGAGATTGATAGCAAATTGGTGGTGAAGGAGATGATTTGCTAAAGACTTTATATAGGCATATGAGTTGATGAGGAAGTGTAATATGAGGTAATAAAATTATATAAAAAATCCAGTCTAAGATTAATGTTTTTTCTAGTAACTAATTAAATTCTTTGTTTTGGTAAGTGATTTGAATATACAGCAAAAAAATAATAAAAAAAAATTGAGATATATATTATTAATTCTCATTCAATATTTATTAATTATTGAACCAAATTCTTATTCAACATTTAGTAATAACTTTGAAATAAAAATTATTAATTATGAGGCTCATATTTTTATTTTCGACTTTTGTGATGTGTTTAAGTTAAATTGATAATAAAAGATAAAAAACATTGAGATCTATAGAAAGAGTATATATTTCAGTTACGCGGGTGGCGATTTTGCGACCAACAACATTGATAAAATGTGTGAATTGAGAAAAAAATTCATTCGAAATTAAAACTTAAAAAAATGGACTAGAAATTGTAACAAGATAATGTATATTATATTCATGCATTGGAAGTTAATGGTAAGTGACAAAAAAATTGAAAATACAACAAAAATACGAAATATTGACTTCATAACCTGATGCATTGGAAGTTCATGGTAAGTGTTATTGTAATTGATAACCTGGTGTATTTTTCATAATTATAAATTTACAATATTCAAATTCATATTTCATTCATCGGATTATTTATAAATTATTATATTATTATAATAATTCATTATTTTGATTAATTATAATTTTTTTGTATTTCTTTTTATTATAATTTTATGAAATAAATTAAATTAAATTAATTATTTGAAGTCTTTAATTTTATAAATTACATAATCTTTTTCACTCTCACGTAATACTCAGGGCCAAATACTAGTTAGTAATATATGGTAAGCATCTTCAAATATATATTTATACCTCAAACAAATTTTATAATTGTGTGAATTGTGGATAAATTATATATGAAATTATCATTTTTATTCTTTAAACGATATGTTTGGTTTGAGATTTGAAGGATTTGAACTTTGGATTTCAAAATATAGTGAATTTCAAAATTTTATATGTGTTTGCTTTTGAATTTTATTTCTATATTTGATTATATGTTTTTTTTTTTACGGAAATAGAGAAAAATATTATGGTGCCGGAAAATCGGCCAGCACAATATCCACAATCGCATCCGGAATGGATTAAGAATGTAAAGCATAATCAGATTATAAGCAAATAAATAGATTTAATTATATGCATCGATTAATTACATATAATTAATTTAATTAAGTAATGAATTTATAGAGTTAATGTTAATTTAATTATAATTTTGTTTAAAAAATGATATAATAATATTTAGATATTTATTGAGGGTTATAGACAATTTTTTTGGCAAGATTACAATATAATCGTGAGTGAATTATGTAGGCCATGGGTTTTAGTAAGTGGAACCTCTAGAGGGGAAGGGTGAATAGACTTTTAAAATATTTTTGTATACTGCATGTAATGGTTGATAGTGTTGTAGAGCGGAGTGAAATCGGCTTGGTTTGATATTCAACCTACTGACAACTCGGGAGTTTATTAGTTGGACGTCTATCAGTATAGTTGATGTGTAGAAGTTGTTTTAACCCGTATAGAATTTTTTTCTAAATTAGCTCAAAGATAAACACTAATCAATACATTTTATGTGCAGAGTGATCTGATCAATAGACTTGATGTCTGATCTGATCCTTTGAGTTATGTATGTTGTTTTGGTGCAGATAAATATGACAGTTAATCAAAGCAATAAACAACAAGCAGTTTTTATAATGGTTCGGAGAACTTCTTCTACGTCCACTCTTCCCTATCAGTAGGGGGATCACACTATCAAACACTTTAGTTTTCAGTGTTAGGCACACTATATAAATGATCTCTACGATCAGCAAACTAGATTTTTACAGAGATTCAACTCTATCCAAGTCTATAAGCTTGATGACACTAACTTACAAAATTGCTTACAAACTTCCTAACAAGTTGTGTATAGGGGGTTGTTTGATTTTCAACTGGTGAAATATCTCTTACAATGATTCAGTCTTAAGCTTGGTTGAGAATATTTTGATCTAAGTTTGGTTGGATGAAGACTAGGTATATATTTAGATATTTGCTTGAGTGTTCTTGCGGAAATACTTGAATGCTTGAATTCTTGATTATTTTTTAATGAACTTTGAAGGAGTTCATCCATGTACATAGAGCCGTTGGAGAGTTATTCAAATTTCAATCTATTTTTAGGTATAGGCCAGGTATGAAGTGATGTTTGCAGGCGGCGTTTCTTGAAGTAGGTAAATTTGTCCTTTCTGATGGTCTCAGTTTTAGAGTCGAAAAACCTATATGCGCGTGAGGAAGCAAACATGTCATGTGATGCATATAAAACAGGGGTGAGGACAGAGTGATTCCTAATTTTTCGCATTTTAAGAACATTGTGTTGTTTTGCTTATAATCGAATGCATATGACAAGTATAAACATAAAGCAGTAAAGAACACACGATTTTTATAGTGGTTCGGACGAAACCCGTCCTACATCCACTCTTCCCTTTTGGGGCACCAACTTAACCGACTTAACCAACTTAACCAACGGGACTTATCACCCTCACGGGATCACCTATAGATGTTTACCGAGTTCACACTCAAACGGGACTTATCACCCTCACGGGATTTCCTACCCTCCCTTTCGGGATTGCTAGATGTTTACAGAGTTCACACTCAACCGATCCCAGAAATCAGAAACTAGAATCCCTAGTCTGAAATCTTGTGGTAACAACCTTAACCTAACTTTTGGGTTTTGGTAAAGATTTGTTTGGTTTCCAACTAGGTTGAGATTTTCCCTTACATTTGTTTAGCCTCAATGCTAAGGATGGGAAAATCTCTCTAAGCTTAGGATATTACATTTGTGCTTAGTTTTAGGGTAGAACACTCTTGAATATATGCGTGTATTTCTAGCTCTGTGTTCTATGGTGGAGATGCTAGATGATTTGGCTCTGTAGCTTCAATGGTGTTTTCACGTATTTCTCCACACTTCCACACTTGATAATGAAGGAAGAACTTGTATTTATAGTGTGGATTTGAATGTTACTGTTGGAGAGAATCACATTCAAATCCATACTACTCTGTAGCTTTTTGCAGCTTTTTCAGGCTTGTCGTCTTTCTCTCATTTGTCCACGTCAGCTGAATCTAACGGCTATATTCTTCAGGATCTTCTGATTCTCAGGATCGTCAATTCTATCTGAGCCTTCAAGTTATCTGAGCTATCTGAGCCTTCAGGTTATCTGAGCTATCTGAGCCTTCAGTTTATCTGAGCCTTCAGGTTATCTGAGCCTTCAGGTTATTTGAGTCTTTAGGTTATCTGAGCCTTCAGTTTATCTGAGCCTTCAGGTTATCTGAGTCTTCAGTTTTTTCAGTTCTATCTGAGTCTCAGGTTTCTTGATTCAGCAGACTTTTCTTCAGCAGACCTTGTCTGATCAGGTATACTGACACTCAGGCTTACTGAGTTCAGCTCTTCTGAATTCAAACATCCTGACCCTCAGGTCACTTGACTCAGGCTATCTGATTTCTTCTTGCCTGATCTGATCAGCTCGACTGATCAGATCAACATATCTTCAGGATCATCTCAGGATAGCATCAGGTCATCTTCATCAGGTTAGCATATCAGTTTATCATATCTGATCTCGATCACATCTGATCTTGATCAGTCTCATCTGCTCATCTTCTGATCTGCAACCTTCTCTTCTGATTTGTTGGCTTTTAGCTTTTCTTCACTTCTGATTTGCACAGCACATCAGTTGACTCCGGAACTCATCTAACTCATCTGATCTCGATCAGTCTCGTCTGCAGCCTCGTCTAATCTCGATCATCTTCTTCTGATTCGTGAGTTTCCCCTCAATTTGTTCACTCGTTCCCCCTTAACTTGTTATCTGTAAATTAGCTTGAATAACACAGGTTAATAATGTTTTGGCATAAATTATCAAAACTAAAATATCCCAACACTTTCTAGTCCTTTGACCCTGATACTTCATATCTCGCTTGTCAGTATTCGTACATACGTGTTGATCTACAATTGGTTGACAAGTACACTTATGCAGCACTTATTCAGACCTTTATCTTCATATTCCTCTTGTATGATCTTGTATGACTTGACTTACAATCTTCATGAATTTTGACTTAAGCTGACTCTAAGTGAGTCATCTGACCGACTACCAGGTTAACATCAGACTGAGATGATTTGTCAACTTGAATCTGATTCAAGATTGACTAAGCACAATCTTGAGACTCTGTTGATTCCTTCATTAGGAAGGTCTTTTGATCTTCAGTATCTCATGTTCTTCGAATCTTCTGATCTTCACAAGACTAATGTGATGTATTGAGTTTCCCCTCAATATATGACCTAAATCTAACTACATCAGTTGTCTAACATGGTCAACTGGTTTCCTATCTAGTCATCAGTCAACTAACAGGTTCGACTGGTCTTATTACACGCGTTTTGGAACTTTCATCAAAACTATAAAATTTCCCATCAAATTAATATAAATATGAGAATTGTGCTTTTAAAATCTCAAATTTGTAAAATTTCAGAAGGTATAAATAGACATCCATTCTCTTAAAATGAGATTATTTTTTGTTCAATGATCGCACTATCAAAAGACATATGTAATCAATATATATAACATATTAACTGTAGCTCATGAAAACATGAAACATTGGGGAGGACATACATTGACACTCATTTGCTGCTAAGTGGCTCATGTCTACCTTGAACCAATTCTAATTTGGCACAAATAGTTAAATTTCACACAGTATGGGCCATTACCCGACTTGCATTTAGTATGGACCATTATCCGGCTTGCACATTGTACGAGCATTACTCGACTTACCTATAATGCAGGCCATTACTCGATTTACATATAGCGTAGGCCATTTCCCATCTTCACATATATAAATCACAAATGAAATTTTAGTATGACAATCATAACACAAAATATTTAATTGAGTGAAAAGTGGAGATTGCCCTCACTTTAAAAGTAGAAGTTGCAATAAAAGATGCAATGTTATACCCCTTGGTGATTCGTAGTTTATAATATCTTGATGAAAAATAATTCTTAAGATCTCAATCTATTGTAGTTGGCTAATATTTAGGCCAACATAACAATAATTCTATGTTATTTTTAGAGTATGGGCGACCAGAGCAGGTAAAAGAACAAGAGATTGATGACCCGGTTCATCTTATGAACAAGACTACGTCCATGGGGCGTCCAAGCCAGGTATTTGTATATAAAATATATGGCTAAGAGTCTACGTTTTTTAACCTCCTACAAGTGTGGCCGTGTAGGCCTATTTTGTTGGAATTTAGAGGCACGTAAACACGTAATACATGCGCAGCGAAGACAAACAGTTCACCAACAACGAACAATTAATTGCATAATTAAATACGAGTAAATGTAAACAGAATTCTTACAACAATTCGTACACGGATTCCTCAACTATGGTATCCACGTAACAGTCGTTTACTAATCTACACAGATCTGTCAGCGTTGAATCCCCGAGATGAATTTGCTAGGAAAATTTTAACCTAGAGATTTTATGGAGAAAATGTGAACTCATGTATTATGAATTCCCAAGAGCTCATATATATAGGAGAGGCTCATCTTAAATCTTAAGCTAACATTTATTAGGAAAAATCCTAATAAAATAAATCTCTTAGATTTATTTCCCACATATAAAATCTCTACGAATTTAATTGCATGTATATCAAATCTCTACGAATTTGATTCCATATATATTAAATCGTATAATAATAATATTCCATATATTATTATTGAGAATTCTATTTAATTAAATCTAATTTAATTAAATAGTAATAATAATTAATTCTAAATATAATTATTATTATTATATTATACATAAATTAAATATTAATATTCAATATAATATTTAATCAACCAACTATAATTAGTAAACAACCGTTACTTGTTATGTGATCCATAGGCCCTCATATATCGAGCGATTAGTCAAACTAACGGTCTTAATTGAACCCTAGACAATAAATCAGACATTCTCAATATATGAGGTGTTGTGAGGAAATATGCAACTACCTATAACTGAAACATGGGCTATTACGATTTTCTCCTTTCATTCGTGAATGCTCAATTAAGTCTTGAACATGATGAAGTGTCTATTCAAATAATTTAATCATATTGTCTCTAATCACTAATTGATCATGTATGTCACACTTAGCCACAAAGTCTAAGTTGACGTGCATCGGCCGATGACTTAGATCCAATTATGAAGATAAGATGGGTATTCTCTCTAAATCCACTTTGAGGAATGAATCATATTCTTGGCTCAACTACCACGCACATGCACTTCGTGATGAACCCAATCCAAGCCATATCTACTCATAAACGGGTGCAAGCGTCGGTCATGGTCAAAGTTCATCACTCCACACATGTCATGCATATTGACCTCAAGTTAAAGGAGTATCGCATCGCTCCCACTAACCGAGACACCTATAGACACATATAGTGGAAATACATCAAACAGTTTCTCGGATGGGTATACCAATACCCTCTAAGGTATTTGTGCATCCATCATGAGATACCTAGTATCTCGTAGTAAATGAGATCTTACTACACTCTCTAAGAGTATGATGCAGATTGCACACCAATCTCTATTGCATCATCAATATCCCATTCTTGATGATCCTTGATCGGGGCTATTTGAGAATCATGCTTAAGTCATCTGAGTTCTCACAACCTCAACGACAGTAATGACTCATGGGAACACTTGTATTAATAAATGCAAACAATCAAACATAATATTCAAACAAGCTTATTGTCATACATTAATATTAAGTGAACTATAACATTAAGTCAAACTAAATATCATCGATTACTATGTCCTTACAATAGATTGTCTCTAGGACACTAACACTAACAATCTCCCACCTGGACTAGAGTCAATCACCTACAAGTCTAACCCCTAGACCATCAAATGTTTAGTGTGTACATGAACACTCAGTGTTTTGGTGAAATGATCTTCCAAATTAAATATGTGGGAATACATTTTAATTCAATTTCTCCTAGTTCTCTTAAGAACTATAAAATCCAAACAGTCTCCTTGAGGCTTCTAATACAGCAATGTACTCAACTTTGGTTGTTAAATCTGCGGTCTTTTTGCTTGGAACTATTCCAATTGACCGCCTCATTATTGAGAGTGAAACGTAACCTGACTGTGATTTGTAATCATCACAGTTGGATTGGAAACTTTTGTCATCTTAACCAGTCACTACTAGTTCTGACTGTCCACCATAGACAAGGAAACATTCGTTAGTTTGTCTAAGATACTTCAGAATGGTCTTGACAGCAATCCAGTGAGATTCACCCGGATTCTGTTGGTATCTACTAGTGGTGCTGATAGCATAAGCCACGTTTGGCCTAGTGCAAGTCATGGCGTATATGATTGACCCAATTGCATATGCATATGGGACATCTTTCATGTGCTTGATATCAACTTCAACAGAAGGACAATCCTTCTTTGGCAGCATTATTCCATGATTTTCCGGTAGAGACCCTCTCTTAGAGTTATCTATCGCAAAATGCTTCAACACATAGTCTACATAGGTGGACTGAGACAACCTCAACATCCTCTTGGATCTATCCCTGTGGGTCTTTAGCAGGCTTCAAAAGATCCTTCATCATGAAGGACTTTGACAACCAATCTTCAACAGACTGCATTAACGGGCTATTGTTTCCCAAAATCAATATGTCTTTGACATATACGATTATGAAAACAATATTCTTCCCGTTGCATTTACAATAAACGCAAGGATCTTCCGAATTTCTGTTAAAGTCAAAAGACTTGATAGCTTCATCAAATCAGATATTTCAACTCCTAGAAGCTTGCTTTAATCCATAAATGGATATCTTTAGCTTGCATATTAGATTAGAATTTGGCTTAGATGTAAAACCTCCTGGTTGAGTCATAAACACTTTCTTATCAATGTTTCCATTGAGGAAAACTGTTTTGACATCAATCTGTCAAATCTAATAATCACAGTGTGCTGCTATCGCAAGTAAAATTTGAATGGACTTGATCTTCGCAACTGGTGAGAAGGTCTCATCATAGTCAATGCCTTTGCGTTGACTATTACCCTTTGCCACCAACCTAGCTTTGTAGGTTTGTACTTTGCCATTTGCATCGGTCTCTCACTTGAAGACCCATTTGCAACATATGGGTCTAACCCTTTTAGGAAACTCAACCAAGTCCTAGACTTGATTGGTCTACATTGAGTCTATCTCGAATTTCATGGCTTCATGTCACTTCCCTGAATCAATATCTGATATTGCTTTAGAATAATTATTAGGATCGTCCTTATCCGATATGTCCATATTATCGAGTTCCTCCAAGAGGTAACTGTATCTAATGGGCGGATTACAGTTCCTGTTGACTTACAGAGTTGTGGTTATGCAAGTTGTACATTCTAATCGTGAAAATTTTGTGGTGCATCGATTTCATCAATGTCCGGGGAGTCCTCAACAGCTACACTTTCAGATGCCTCTTGGGCGGGAGTTTGAACTATGTTGTTCTCATTCAGCCCACTTGGACATTCTTGCACTGGCAAGCATACTCCAATTACGCTCCCACTGGCTAGAAGTGTTGGGTTTATACTGAAAAGTATGCTTTTACTTTGTATAACCAAACTGAATTTTCTTATTTATTTACTAAAATAAATTATTAATCACTGTTGCATTTAAATATGAATGAATGTTATATATATTTATTGCAAACCCGTTCAATAAGTTAGTACGTATTACGTTGTAGTTAATTTGGTGATACCAGATCACAAAAGATCAAATTAACAGCTCCGCGTAATTAAGTACAAATTCACAACCTAGATGGAAATGAACAAACCATCATGAAAGTTTGATGTATAAGACTCATATTGACTTTTCTTGACCAAGAGATTATACTAGTGCATTTAGATGCACTGAATAGGACCTACATGAGGATAAATTCTTCGGCACTGAATATACAAGAATTAGACCTCAGTGGTGTGTTATTTCTTAATCTCCGTCCCTTAAATAGGATCGTGTGAAATTAATAACTATTGCTTTGACTTATGATAGGAAGAGAGTCATTGTGATTTGATACCTTATATCTTGGGCAATATTATTAATTACATGACAATTGCTGATATTTAATATGGAGAATCGTGTGTAAGTACGTCTTGCTTGATTTGTCCCCTTGGTGGGCTCAGAATCTTTATCATACCAAATCTTGCAAGTGGAAATTTATTTCCGGTATGGATAATAATGTTGAGTTGTCTTTACTCCAAGGATAAAGATATTAATTAATATAAAGTTTGTTCAGTGGCTTAATTAATTAATGGACTAAGATAATCTTAAACAAAGGGAAATAATGACCGGGAGCCATATTATAGTAAAGTCGTAATATGGGTTAAGATGGATAGTTCAATATTAATTTTAAAGTGGAGTAAATTAATATTAATGGACTTTGAATAATATTTGGCCTAATATTATAGCTTCATAGTCCATTGGAGGTTCAATCTAAATTCTCCTAAAGGCCCCTCAAATAGTCCAAAATAAAGTCCAATTAATGAAAGAGAGAAGAAAATATTTTTGCCTAATATTTCTTGTATTTTTTGAAAATTGTAGGAAAATGGAGAAGAAAGATTTTCTTGTTTTTCTTGAAAAGATTTTATGGAAAGAGATAAGTATTCTTGGAATACATAATTATCCCATTAAATTCAAGAAGTCAAATCTTGACCCCTTATTCCTTGTATTTTTCAAAAATATGGGATAAAAGGGGAATAAGATTTTTATGGAAAAATTTAATTAAGGAGAAAAGAATATAGGAGATATATTCAAGATTTCTTGGAGATCAAGAAAAAATTTTCTTCCTTACGTTTTTCTTAAAAAAATCAGCCAACCCCTCCCTATATATAGGGGATGAATTTTTCATTCCCAACTGCAATTCCATGTGTTGGAAATATTAGAAATCCACAAAGGTGGTGGCAAAATATTTTTGGTTTTCTCTCTTATTAAAATTGTTTGTGAGAATCCTCCCACTGGATTGCGTTCGTGGACTTGGGACATATTTGGGAAGGCTCTTTAGGTTGATCCATCGTCTCAACGGTTGTCTCTACAAGACGGTTAGTAATCTCGTAACTCCTTGATTTTGCATGCTTAGGATTTACGTGGATTACGTGTACGCATGTTGTTTATTCGCTTATTAATTATTATATTGAATTGATTTAGGATTAATTTATGTAAGTAATTAATTGATTAATTTAAATATGTATTTAAAATTATCTCGAATAGATCTGGGCACCCCTATTTTCCCAACAGGAAGACGATCACCTAGTGAAAGACTCCCACCGTGAAAGTTGTTGAATGCTCCCACTGATTCCTTGTCATGTTGCTTTGACATGATGTCAGTCTCTTTGTTAATTTATGGTTCTTGAATTTCTTCAAGTTCTATCAGCTTACGACATTGTTCCTTAAAGACATAGTTTTCTTCGAGGAACTTGGTATGTCTAGAAACAATCACTGATTATTTCTCAGGTAGATAGAAGTAATATCCTTTAGTTTCCTTAGGATATCCCACAAAATAACCCTTTTCACCTTTGGATTCCAACTTGTCGATAAGCATCCTTTTCACAATCACGGGGCAACCCCATGTTTGATATGTGTAAAAGTTAGCTTCTTGCCACACCATAGTTCATATGGGGTATGCTCAACCGATCTAGATGGAATCCTATTCAAAATGTAAATTGAGGTTTGTAACGCTTATCCCCATAAGAATGTCAATCATCACGGACCTTACCAAACATTTCTTCTCTCGACACACACCGTTCATTTGAGGTGTTCCGGGGAGAGTCCATTTTGACTGGATTCCATGACTTCAAGTAATCAATGAATTCATGGCTAAGGTATTCGCCTCCTTGATCTGATCAAAGAGTCTTGATACTCTTACCAAGTTACTTCTCTACTTCAGCTTTAAACTCTTTGAAAAAAAGATTAATGTTTCATAAGATACACGATCCGTATCTTTAGAAATCATCGATAAAAGTGATGAAGTTTCCGTGACCCCTAGCTAATAATGGTCCACAAACATCGTTTTCTAAAATGCACCCCTTTCCCGAGAAAAGAGTTCATTGATCATCTTGCCCATGAGATATGATTCACAATTCCATAACTATTTAAGTTAAAACCTTGTTTCTTTTTTTATAATCAAGTTCTACAATGTCATAAATAGGTCAATTTTGAGTCTTTTATTTTGTATGTTAAGATCAATATCCATAATGCAACAAATACATGTTGCGAGTTTTAAATTAATTATAATCTAAATCCAAAGGGTAAGTCTAAAAATCCCCAATTATTTTGGTCCAACGTGTATACTTCACATTAAATAAATGTGTGAGCCACATCCCATATCTAATACCAAGAAGTTAGCGCTTTTAATGAACATGTTTCTCTTAATAACAAACATAGAAAATCTAGTGCGCCGGCAATTACATTATCAAACAAATAGTCCTCCTTCCAATTCTTCTAATAGTAGAGAGGCACATTCTTGTTCTACCCAATAGTGAACTTGCAAAAGTCTTGAGCACGCCAGAAGTTCGACAAGGTCACATCCGATTCATATTGTAATTCACAATGGGAAAAATATGAATCGCTTATCATAAATGAAAAACGTTGGTCTTTTAGCTCAAATATATCCAATTAGGCCTATCATCTTAAGCACATAAAATGTTCATCAGTTAACAATTTGAAATCAATCTTCGAATCAAAGAAATTCATCAAATTTTCTCATGGTCCATGTAATTGGAGTCATCTTTGAGCAACATTACACATCGAATCAACCAGATTCCAAATAAAGATTGGCGTGTCCAACACGTACTCAATCTTTTCTTGCCTTAGCACCAAACATATGTTTGAAATTTGTTTGTTTCAAAACACATCTCAACAACAGAATACATTTCAACTAACCAAGAGAAAAAAAAAAAAGCGAAATTAAAACACATAATTCATATGATCAATATTCAACAATAAAAATAAACATGGCCTTTCAAATTTATTTTTCCTCCAAAATATTCAATGACCTCATCGGAAGAATACAAATTTATATCTAATATAAATCATAATGGACTAGGATCCAATCATAATATGTGCTTGGGTTGATTACATGATACCAAAATCTCCAAACCAATTGTTCAAAACTTAGGAACCTAGTTCAATCGATGCCCTCGACTTTCATTTCAACTAGTCACCATGAAACAAAATCAAGTTGATTTACAACCATAAACCATAAAGGCAATCACCTCGTGTCCCTATAAAAGTCCCGTTAGATGTAGATCCGAGCAAAAGACTTGGTCCTTAAATACTCATTGGAACGAAATCTCCGGTTTACTTTCAATTTTGAAGGAAGGCATCGTTCAATTTAATGAAAATCATATTTTAGTGAGGATCATTTTATAAGGCGGGGTATTAATTGTTTAATCAAGATCCAACATGTTAATCTACATCACATTTGAGCAATTATTGGGCGCCGCCTACCCAAACATGACATTATACGGACTAACACTTATATGGGCACCGTCTACCCAAACATTAATACGGTCCGACAATTATTGGGCGCCACCTACCCAAACAGTTATAATGCGGACTGTAAAACCGTTTAACTAATTAAATTTAAAAAAGGTTAAACAAGTGGGATTTAATAATTCCTTTCTTTTTAAATCAAATTTCAAAATCCAATTTAAATTCGATTTTAAATTATTAAAATTTAATAATTAATCCAATTAATTATTTTTGTCCAACCAATATCCAATTTTAAATTAATCCAAATTAAATTACAAAATCAAGCAATTTCCATAATTACACTAGATGGCCTGTTCCAAATTAAATTTGCAAAACAGACCTCCGGCGTGACCGCCCAAATCTGACAGCATCCAATCAGTAATTTGGGACAACCGTTTCCAAATACCAACCTAAATTGTCAACAATTTCATAATCAATCTAATCAATTCATCAAATTTGTCCATCTGTAGCAATCGAAATCGAACCTAGAAGAACGAAGTCAATTGAACAAGTGACAGCTTATTCATGGCACAAAATTGGCACCCACAATTCCAAATAATGGGGGATACAATACCAAAATCAAGTTCAAAACTTAGGTAAGGAGACGGCGGCGGGCAACTAGTCACCATTAGAAGCAAAACGAGGTGGACGAATAGACATCGCCATAGGCGACGCGAGATCGGGTCAACCCAATTTCATAGTGAACGCAAACAGTGGAGGGAAGCGGGCCGCCGTCGTTGAATCCAGATCACGGGCAATTTCACGCAAGACGCCCAGCGCAGAGGGTGTATCACCGTCCTCGCCGATTCATACGATCGGTGGTTCGCCTAAATCAAAGAGATTGGGTTTGGTTTTGGGTTTTGAAAACCAAACATAAATCGGGATGATTCAAAAATTGGGCCATAGAATCGCGCGCCCGCCGTCGTCTTTGAAAATTTCATAGCAACGTACCTCATATATTGAGAATGTTTGATTTATTGTCTAGGCTTCAATTAAGACTGTTAGTTTGACTAATCGCTCAATATATGAGGGCCTATGGGTCACACAACAAGTAGTTCCCTTTTACGTATTATAGTTGGTTGATTAAATGTTAAATTAGATTTAATATTTAATTTATGGAGAATTAATTAATAATAGATTAATTTAGAATTAATTATTATTAATGTTTAATTAAATTGGATTTAATTAAATAGGATTCCCAATAATAATATATGGAATATTATTATAGGATTTAATATATATATGGAATCAAATCCTTAAAGATTTGATTTACATGGGAATTAAATCCATAGAGATTTTATATATGGGAAATAAATCTAAGAGATTTATTTTATAAGATTAGAGATTTTATTTCCTAATCAGGTTAGCTTAAGATTTAAGCTGGGTCTTCCCTATATATATGAGCTCTTGGGAATTCACAAACAACGTTAATTCATTATTCTCTCCATAAGATCTAGAGTTAGAATTTTCCTAGCAAATTCATCTCAGGATTCAACGCTGGCAAATTCGTGCAAGTTCGTGATTTGGAATTACGTGGATACCGTAGTAGAGAAATATGCATACGATTTACTGTAAGATTTCTCTTTATGTTTACACGTATTCAATTATGCAATTATATGTTCGTTGTTGGTGAACTGTTTATTTCTACTGTGCATGTATTACGTGTTTACGTGCCTCTAAATTCCAATAGCATTAGGAATAGAGAAAATGACATTGATCAATTTTACCTGAAAATCATCAGTCATAGCTTTACGCACAAACTCCTCCCAGTACGGGGACACCATAGGGCTATCATCATAGATCTTAGGCGTATAGGCGAGTAATGACCAGTAATAGGGTCTCGTGTGTTTTTTCTCAGCCAAAACCAAAAATTCTTGGTCATTACCCCAACTTGCATAAGTATTTACTTCTTATTTGAATGGTCAAGGCCGAGGAATGTAGTGTATACGCATATAACATAACAATTTAGTAAATTTAGTAATCATACAACAATTTTCATAAGCATATAATTAACATACCGAAAGTTCGCCCCATAACACTGTTGAAATTTAGAGGCACGTAAACACATAATACATGCGTAGCGGAAATAAACAGTTCACCAACAACGAACAATTAATTGCATAATTAAATACGAGTAAACGTAAACAGAATTCTTACAGCAATTCGTACACGGATTCCTCAACTATGGTATCCACGTAATAATCGTTTACTAATTTGCACAGATCTGCCAGCGTTGAGTATCCGAGATGAATTTGCTAGGACAATTCTAACTTAGAGATTTTATGGAGAAAATATGAACTCACGTTTAAGAATTCCCAAGAGCTTATATATATAGGAGAGGCCAAGCTTAAATCTTAAGCTAACCTTTATTAGGAAAAATCCTAATAAAATAAATCTCTTAGATTTATTTCTCACATATAAAATCACTACGGATTTAATTTCATGTATATCAAATCTCTACGGATTTGATTCCATGTATATCAAATCTCTACGGATTTGATTCCATATATATTAAATCCTATAATAATAATATTTCATATATTATTATTGGGAATTCTATTTAATTAAATCTAATTTAATTAAATAGTAATAATAATTAATTCTAAATATAATTATTATTATTCTCCATAAATTAAATATTAATATCCAATATAATATTTAATCAACCAACTATAATTAGTAAACAACCGTTACTTGTTGTGTGACCCATAGGCCCTCATATATCGAGCGATTAGTCAAACTAACGGTCTTAATTGAACCATATACAATAAATCAGACATTCTCAATATATGAGGTACGTTGCGAGGAAATATGCAACTACCTGTAACTGAAACATGGGCTATTACGATTTCCTCATTTCATTCGCGAATACTCGTTTAACTCTTGAACATGATGAAGTGTCTATTCAAATAACTTAATCATATTGTCTATAATCACTAATTGATCATGTATGTCACACTTAGCCACAAAGTCTAAGTTTACGTGCATCGGCCGATGACTTAGATCCAATTATGACGAGAAGATGAGTATTCTCTCTAAATCCATGTAGGTCCCGAACGGGTTTCAGTGAGGGTTGAAGTCTAGAGGGGAGGGTGAATAGACTTCAAAAACTTTTAGTGGATCAGATGTGATTTGCACGTATGTCTGATCAAAGTGCGATGTGAATCAGGTTGGACTGATATCCAACTTACTGATTTGTCAAGCAAATTAGTTCGGCGTCTATCAGTTTAACTGATGGTGTGGAAGATAAGTTAACCCGTGTGAAAACCAGTTTTAAACAAATAAGGATTCTGACCAGTAAGGTTCAGATCAGATGACAAGGGCGTCAAACTGATCAAATCAGTAGCTTGATTATAATCTGATCCAGGTATAGAATATGTATGCAGATAACAAGAGTAGTGTTCAAATAAGTGTAAAGTAAAGTAAAGGCACAAAGTTTTATAGTGGTTCGGACAACTTGTCCTACGTCCACTCTTCCCTATCAGCAGGGGCACCAACTTAACCAACTAGACTTAGTTTAATGTGTTAGTCCACTACAGTACAACTAACAGATGTTTCACGAGTTCTCACTCAACCAATCCCAGAAATCTGATCTAGAAACCCTAGACAGAAATCTTGTTATAACAAACTTAACCTAACTTTTGTTTGGGTATAAGATTTGTGTTGTTCCTGTTGAGGTTATACGTGAAAGTATGTTTTTACTTTGTATAACCTATGTATTAAACACTTATTTGCTGAAATAAATTATTTATCACTATTGCTTTAAATATGATTGAATGTTATATATATTTATCGTAAATCGTTCATATAATAGCACATGTTACATTGTAGTTAAAGTGGTGATACCAGATCTCAGAAGATCACGTTAACAGTCCCTTGTTAACTAGTGTGTGTTTCACAACTTAGATAGACCCGAACAGTCTATTGGTAGAAGTTGATGTGTAAGGCTCAGATTAACTTGTCTTGACCAAGATATTACACTAGTGCATTCGATTCGCTGAAGCGGACCTGCAGAGAGAATAAACTCATTCGCACTGACTTAAGGGATGAAGAGTTAGACCTCAGTGGTTGTTGATTTATTAATCTCTGTCACTTAATAAGGACCGTGTGCGATTGATAATTATTGCTTTGACTTATAAATGGGAAGAGAATCATTGAGAGTTCGATACCCTATATCTTGGGCAATAATATTAATTGTACGACGGTTGCTAAGATTAATACAGAGAATCGTGTGCTTGCAAAGTCTTGCGTGATTGGTCCCTTTGGTGGGCTCGGAACCTTTATCATACCAAATCTTGCAAGTGGAATTAATATTCCGGTATGGATAATAAAGCTAAGTTGTCCTTACTCCAAGGATCAAGATATTAATTAATATAAAGTTTTTCAGTGGCTTAATTAATTAATGGACTAAATAATATTAACCACGGAAAATAATGACCGGGAGTCATATTACCGTAATATGGGTTAAGATTGGATAGTGCAATATTAATTATATAGTGGTATTAATTATATAGTGGTATTAATTAATATTAATGAGCTGAATTATATTGTGGCTCAATATTGGAATTCAGAAGTCCATTGGAAGGTCCATCTTAATTCTCCTAAAGGCCCCTCAAGTAGCCCAATTATAGTCCAATAAATAAAAGGTGCTTAAAATAAAATAATTTTTTGTTGCATATTTCTTCCTTATTTTTGTCGAAATAATTAAAGAAAAAGAGGGAGAAGAATTTTCTTGAAAGGATTTTATGGAAAGGAGATAAGTATTCTTGGAATACAAGATTATCCCATAAATTCAAGAAATCTCCCACTTGGTTTTTTTAATGGAGATTTTCGAAAATTATAGAGATATAATAGGAAGAAGGATTTTCTTGATTTTCTTGAAAAGATTTTATGGAAAAAGATATGTATTCGAGGAATACAAGAATATCTCATAAATTCAAGAAAGATCCAATCTTGAAAGATCCCCTATTATTTTCGAAATATTAGGCTAAATATGGGTGTGAGATTTTTGTGGAAAAATACACATGGAAAGAAGAATATATGAGATATATTCAAGATTTCTTGGAGATTAAGAAAAGATCTTTCCTAACCCTATTTTGAACCTAATTTTCGTCCCCCCCTCTCTATTATAAATAGGGGATGAATGTTTCATCCCTAAGACACAGGAATTGATATGTTTTCGAAAAAATATCAGCGTCGATAAAATATCAAATATTTTGAAACTTTGACAATCTGTGTTTTTTCGAAAAATTTCAATTGCGTGCAAGAAATTCCATGTGTTGGAAATATTAGAAATCCACAAAGGTGGTGCAACAATTTTATTTTTTCCTTTGTTTCATAAATCGTTCATCGGAGAACCTCCTACCGGGTTATTGAGCGAGGACTTGAGAATACTTGAGAAGGACTTTTGGTTGGTAGCCAGATACTTGATCCTATCCATCTCAGATTGTCTCTCCAATGGGTACGTTTACGTAAACTCCTAGAAATTCCGCATGCTAGGATCTTTTTACGTGAATTTTATTTGCATGTCGTTGTTGGCATAATTATTATTTGAATTCACTTAGGTAAATTCATGCTAGTAATAATTGTTAATTTAAATTTGTATTTATGAGGTCATCCCGATAGATCCTGGCAATTGTCCTAACTGCACAAAACCACAAGTGGATTCTTGACACACCAAAAATCAGATGAGCCAACTGACGAGTCAAAAATGCGGGGCTCGTCAGATCACCTTGCGAGAGATGTTGTCGCTGAAAATGGTGGAGGGCAACCCCGTAAAGGATTACGTCCTCAAAATTGATGTCTCATCTGAACAAACTTGAGGTTCTAGGTGCAGATTATGATTTGGAGACCTAGATCGATTTGATACTCCACTCTCTGCCTAGAAGTTTTGAGCACTTTGGCCTCGCTAGCTGATTTGTTGTAGGCTTTGGTCTCGGCAGAGACGTTGATGGGGCACCAAACTCAAGTTTTGATGGCAAGTGGTTCGTCTTCATGTTCTAGGCCAAGGGAAGGCAAGAAGAAGAAGAGTACCAAAAGCCATAAGCAATCAAACTCAACTGTTGCCAAGGGCAATGGTAAGATGAGGGATGCTGGTAGTGTCAAGGAAAATCCAAAGGGGAAGTGTTTCAACTGCGGTGAAGAAGGACAATGGAGGTTTGCCTGTTCCAACCCCAAAAGGGCCGAAAAGAAAGGTAATTCTCATGCACTAGTTGTTAAAACTTGTTTAGCGGCGTATACTTCTCATTCGTGGGTAGTTGATATGGGATCCACTGATCATGTTTGCTTCACGGATTCAAGCTGACCCGACAACTTAGTAGAAGTGAGATCCTCATCACACTGGGCGATGCTACGAGAGTAGCAGCTGAAGCAGTGGGAGACGTGCACCTGTCTTTTGAAGACAAGACTTTAGTTTTAAGAGATGTTCTATATGTTCCTGTTTTTCGTAAAAACCTTATTTCAGTTTCAAAACTATTTAATGATGGATATTATGTTCGATTTTCTAAACAAGTTACTATTTTTCGTAATGATGTGTTTATCTATCATGGAACATTGTGGAACAATCTCTATACTATTAACTGTGCACACCACTCACAAAATGCATCTTTTAACACATCGACTATTTCAAGTAATAAGAGAAAACATTCAGAAAAAGTGAACGAGACACTTCTTTGGCATCTAAGATTAGGTCATATTAATCTAAATAGGATCCAAAGGTTGGTGAAAGATGGTTCATTGTCGGACCTACAGATAGAACCATTTCCAACATGCGAATCATGTTTGGAGGGTAAAATGACCAAGAGGGCATTTGGAGCCAAGGGGAATAGAGCCACAGAAGTGTTGCAAATTGTTCACACTGACGTGTGTGGTCCAATGTCAACCAAAGCTAGAGGTGGCTATGAGTATTTCGTGACGTTCACTGATGATTACTCAAGGTTCTAGTACATTTTCTTGTTGAAACACAAATCGGAAACCTTTGATAAATTCAAAGAGTTCAAAGCCGAAGTGGAGAATCATATGGAAATGAGTATCAAGTTTCTACGATCTGAACGTGGAGACAAATACCTCAGCGATGAGTTTTTGAACTACCTGTCAGACGAGGGCATTGTTTCTCAGTTGACTGCACCCGGAACCCCTCAACAAAACGGGGTTGCAGAACGAAGAAACAAAACACTCTTAGAAATGGTCAGATCCACGATGAGTTATTCAGATCTTCCCAAGTCGTTTTGGGGTTATGCCTTGGAAACAGCGGCTTATGTTCTGAATTTGGTGCCATCCAAATCGGTTTCCAAAACCCCTAAAGAGTTGTGGACTGGGCGCAAGCCCAGTCTGAGACATCTTAGAATTTGGGGGTGTCTGGCATACGTGCTAGACAAGGAAGCCGGTAAGTTGGATGCACGTTCGGAACTAAGGCTGTTTATAGGATATCCCATGGGAACGAAAGGGTGTATGCTCTATGGTCCCGAAGATCAAAAGGTGGTAATAAGTACGCACTTTAGATTTTTGGAATAAGACTTTATGAACAATAGAAAGCCCAAAAGTGAGATTACCTTAGATGAAATAAGAGGGTAAACTCCTATACCAACTGTACAAGTTGATATACCAAGCGTCACACCGACACAACCGGAACATCGTCATAGTGGAAGAGTTGTTCGACAACCTGAGAGATTCATGGGGATAGGAGAATCTTCGAATTTGGTCCCCGGGGATAATGAATCATACCCTGGTCTTACAAGGAGGCGGTCCAAGATTAGGATTCAGAATCCTAGCAAACTACGATGTTAGCCGAGATGGGCTCAATGGATCATAACCAAGTGTGGGAGCTAGTGGAATCACCCAGTGGGGTAAAATTCATTGGATGCAAGTGGGTCTACAAGAGAAAAAGAGGACCGGGCGGGAAGGTCGAGACCTTTAAATCTAGGCTTGTGGCAAAGGGATACACTCAAAAGGAGGGTATCGATTATGAAGAAACCTTTTCACTTGTAGCCATGCTTAAGTCCATCTGTATTCTCTTGGCAATAGCTGCGCATCTAGATTTTGAGATCTGGCAAATGGATGTCAAGACAGCTTTCTATAACGGGAGTCTTGACGAGAAAATCTATATGCAACAACCCGAATGTTTCATCGCAAAAGGTCAAGAAAACCTTGTTTGCAAGCTAAGGAAGTCCATTTATGGACTAAAGCAAGCATCTCGGGCTTGGAACCAATGTTTTGATCATGTAATCAAGTCTTATGGGTTTGATCAAAACGAGTTTGAAAGTTGTGTGTATAAGAAGTGTGACAGAACTGCCTTGGTATTCTTAGTACTATACGTAGACGATATTCTGCTCATCGGAAATTATGTAAAGGTTTTGTCAGACGTAAGGGTATGACTGTCAAAACAGTTTGATATGAAGGACTTAGGGGAAGCCGGTCATATTCTTGGGATCAAGATCACTCAAGATCGAAAAAAAAAGTATGAATGGCTTTTCGCAAGCTTCATACATAGACACTGTTTTGAAGCGATTCAGCATGCAAGATTCCAAGAAAGGTTTTATACCATTCAGGCACGGAATCCATCTATCGAAAGACATGTGTCCCAAGACAAGGGGAGATAGATGACATGAAAGACATTCCTTATGCGTCGGCAGTAGGGAGTCTTATGTATGCAATGATGTGCACGAGACCGGATATTTGCTACGCCGTTGGCATGGTAGCAAGATATCAAAGTAATCCCGTAAATTAACACTGGACTGTCGTAAAGAACATTCTAAAGTATCTGAAAAGAACTCGGGATAGAATGCTGGTTTACCAGTCGGACAGTTTGTGTCCAGTCGGATACATGGACTCGGATTTCCAATCAGATATAGATTCCAGAAAATCTACCTCGGGTAGTGTGTTTTGTCTGGGGGGAGGAGCTGTAACATGGAGAAGCGTTAAGCAGAAATACATCGCAGATTCTACCATGGAAGCCGTATATGTAGCTGCTTGTGACGCAGCGAAAGAAGTGGTGTGGCTCAAGAACTTCCTAGTGGACTTGGACGTTGTTCCGAATTTGCCCAGCACCATCAAACACATTGAAACGAAATATCATCTTATACGAGAAATCATTAAGAGATGAGATATAGAGGTGGCAAAGATCGTGTAGGAAGACAACCTAGCTGATCCATTCACAAAGGGTCTGCCTCTGTTAACATACGAGAGACATGTGGAAGGAATGAGTGTCAAGAGCGTTGCCAATCTTCTTTGAGTATAAGTGGGAGATATATTATTAGGTTGATGTAGGTGACATTAGATGTCACTGTATAATACATTAGACGTGTTGTGGTATACTTAAAAGCAGACTTTGAGTATAAGTGGGAGATTGTTGGGGTTATACGTGAAAGTATGCTTTTACTTTGTATAACCTATGTATTAAACACTTATTTGCTGAAATAAATTATTTATCACTGTTGCTTTAAATATGATTGAATATTATATATATTTATCACAAATCGTTCATATAATAGCACATGTTACATTGTAGTTAACGTGGTGATACCAGATCATAGAAGATCACGTTAACAATCCCTTGTTAACTAGTGCGTGTTCACAACTTAGATAGACCCGAATAGTCTATTGGTAGAAGTTGATGTGTAAGGCTCATATTGACTTATCTTGACCAAGAGATTACACTAGTGCATTCGATGCGCTGAAGTGGACCTGCAGAGAGGATAAACTCATTCGCACTGACTTAAGGGATGAAGAGTTAGACCTCAGTGGTTATTCATTTCTTAATCTCTGTCACTTAATAAGGACCGTGTGCGATTGATAATTATTGCTTTGACTTATAAATGGGAAGAGAATCATTGAGACTTCGATACCCTATATCTTGGGCAATAATATTAATTGTACGACGGTTGCTAAGATTAATACAGAGAATCGTGTGCTTGCAAAGTCTTGCGTTATTGGTCCCCTTGGTGGGCTCGGAACCTTTATCATACCAAATCTTGCAAGTGGAATTAATTTTCCGGTATGGATAATAAAGTTGAGTTGTCCTTACTCCAAGGATCAAGATATTAATTAATATAAAGTTTTTCAGTGGCTTAATTAATTAATGGACTAAATAATCTTAAACACGGAAAATAATGACCGGGATCCATATTACCGTAATATGGGTTAAGATTGGATAGTGCAATATTAATTATATAGCGGTATTAATTAATATTAATGGGCTGAATTATATGGTGGCTCAATATTGGAATTCAGAAGTCCATTTGAAGGTCCATCTTAATTCTCCTAAACGCCCCTCAAGTAGCCCAATTATAGTCCAACAAATAAAATGTGCTTAAAATAAAATAAATTTTTGTTGCATATTTCTTCCTTATTTTTTTCGAAATAATTAAAGAAAAAGAGGGAGAAGAATTTTCTTGAAAGGATTTTATGGAAAGGAGATAAGTATTCTTGGAATACAAGATTATCCCATAAATTCAAGAAAACACTTGGTTTCTTTAATGGAGATTTTCAAAAATTATAGAGATATAATAGGAAGAAGGATTTTCTTGATTTTCTTGAAAAGATTTTATGGAAAAAGATATGTATTCTAGGAATACAAGAATATCCCATAAATTCAAGAAAGATTCAATCTTGAAAGATCCCCTATTATTTTCGAAATATTAGGCAAAATAAGGGTGTGAGATTTTTGTGGAAAAATACACATGGAAAGAAGAATATATGAGATATATTCAAGATTTCTTGGAGATCAAGAAAATATCTTTCCTAACCCTATTTTGAACCTAATTTTCGTCCCCCCTCTCTATTATAAATAGGGGAAGAATGTTTCATCCCTAAGACACAAGAATTGATCTTTTTTCGGAAAAATAACAGCGTCGATAAAATATCAAATATTTTGAAACATCGACAATCTGTGTTTTTTCAAAAAATTCAATTGCGTGTAAGCAATTCCATGTGTTGGAAATATTAGAAATCCACAAAGGTGGTGCAACAATTTTATTTTTTCCTTTGTTTCATAAATCGTTCATCGGAGAACCTCCCACCGGGTTATTGAGCGAGGACTTGAGAATACTTGAGAAGGACTTTTGGTTGGTTGGTAGCCAGATACTTGATCCTATCCATCTCAGACTGTCTCTCCAACGGGTACGTTTATGTAAACTCCTAGAAATTCCGCATGCTAGGATCTTTTTACATGAATTTTATTTGCATGTCGTTGTTGGCGTAATTATTATTTGAATTCACTTAGGTAAATTCATGCTAGTAATAATTGTTAATTTAAATTTGTGTTTATGAGGTCATCCCGATAGATCCTGGTAATTGTTATCCCAACATTTCCAACTGGAATACTATCCTATCTTTTTAAGTAGCCTAAAGCTAGAGGATAAGTATTCTATGCTAAGAACTATGGGATGAACACTTAAGAATAAATCTTGAATTTGTGTTCTTCGTGCTGAAATCTTGAGAGCTTGAACTTGAGTATAATTTTCGTGACCTTACTCTGAAGGTTGATCCCATATTTATAGGCACGAAATCGAACTAGCCGTTGGAAAGCAATTCGAATTCCGGTCTATTTTAGGTAGGCTTGCAGAGTTGATATGATGTTCATCAGAGCTGGCATGGCCGAAAGTTTGCAATTTTGTCCTTTCTAGCCGTTGAACTTTAAGCCTTCAACCCTAAGTCATATTAGTTCCATACAAATGTGTCGATCTCTTATTGGCTAGCAAGTACCATGAATGCTGGACTTGATAGATCTAAATGCTTGTTGTCTGATCGATTTGTTTGAAGTAGGTTGTAACTTCCTGAGTTAAACCTTTCTTGGAACTGAACAGATCAGATAAACTGATTTGCCCTACTTGAAGTCTTCAATTGTAAGTTGTCTTAGCTTAACTTACTGACTTCATCTGATGTGCTTCGATCTGATCTTCAGTCTTGATATCTTCTTCATGACTTCAGATAGGTTATGATCTTCTGATCTTCGCTCTTGATCTTTACTTCTAATCTTTAAGACTTACATTGAGTTCCCCCTCAATGTGTGATCTATTCTAACTTTACATCAGTTGTTCTATACAATAATTATCAACTGGTTAACTTAGTTCTCAAGCTAATCATCAGTCAACTAACATCTTCTGACTTGTCCTATTACATCTGTTTTGATACTTTTATCAAAACTTAATAAATTTCCCAACAATCCACTTTGAGGAATGAATCATATTCTTGGCTCAACTACCACGCACATGCACTTCGTGATGAACCCAATCCAAGCCATATCTACCCATAAACGGGTGCAAGCGTCGGTCATGGTCAAAGTTCATCATTCCACACATGTCGTGCATATTGACCTCAAGTCAAAGGAGTATCACATCGCTCCCACTAACTGAGACACCCGTAGACACATATAGTGGAAATACATCAAACGGTTTCTCGGATGGGTATACCAATACCCTTTATGGTATTTGTGCATCCATCATGAGATACCTAGTATCCCGTAGTAAGTGAGATCTTACTACACTCTCTAAGAGTGTGATGTAGATCGCACACCAATCTCCATTGCATCATCAAATCCCATTCTTGATGATCTTTGATCGGGGCTATTTGAGAATCATGCTTAAGTCATCTGTGTTCTCACAACCTCAACGACAACAATGACTCATGGGAACACTTGTATGAATAAATTTAAACAATGAAACATAATTGTAGGTCCCGAACGGGTTTTGTGAGGGCAGAAGTCTAGAGGGGAGGGGTGAATAGACTTCTCAAAACTTTTCGTGTGGATCAGGTGTGATTTCCAGATTGCCTGATCAGAGTGCTAGTAAGTCAGTTTGGACTGATGTTCAATCTTACTGAGTGCCTGAGGGCAGATCAGTTTGATATCTGTCAGTTTAACTGAGAGTGCGGAAGCTTGTAAATACCCGTGTGAAAAACCAGTTTTATCAATTCAGATTCTTAAGTTAGTTTTCAACCCACCGACTAAGGTGTCAACCCGACGATCGGGGCTGCTTGGTGTAGACCGATGTTAACTTAGAATATGTATGCAATTTTAAGCTCGGGCCAGTGTGAATAATAGGTAAAAGCAATAAAGAGCGTAAATGCACACAAGATTTTATAGTGGTTCGCATTTAAACCCGCAGACGCCCACTCTTCCCTTAACACAGGGGCAACTTAACCGACTTAACCGACTGGACTTAGTTTTATGTGTTAGTCCAACACTCAACATATGTTTATCGAGTTCACACTCAACCGAACCAGAAATCAGAAACTAGAATCCCTAGTCTGAAATCTTGCGGTAACAAACTTAACCTAACTTTGAGTTTGGGTAAAGGTTTGTTGTGGTTCCAAATGGAAATATATCATAGTGTTTATGTAGCCAAATGCTAGAGGATAGGATTTCTTGCTATGAACTATGGGATGAACACTCTAAGAATAATCTTCAAATATGGTGTTCTTCGAGCGGAGATTTTGCTGTAGTTTTTTTTGCTTCTTTTGCGATGTCTCCGTGTTTGTTCTTAGTGTTCTTCAAATTGAAGATCGATCCCATTTTATAAACCTCGAAATCAAATAGCCGTTGGAGAGCAATTTGAATTTCGGGTTATATTAGGTAGGTTGTAGGATATGATTGTGACGTGCTCCGAATATCGGCGTGTCCGTAGGCATGATTAGCGTTGTTTATGTCCGCAACATTGAATCCCGCATTTATCAGCTCTTTTTGTGCACGTGTCGCTTTCTCCTTGGCTTCGCGAGACGGCACTTCAGTATTTGTCCGTTAGACGATTGATATTCCTTTTGTAGAATATTCGTCTTGTCTGGTGTACCATTTTGGTTGATGCCAGGTGCGAGCTAACTTGATCAGAAAACTGATCAGTCTACCTTGTTGAGTCTTCTAATGCAGATTGTCTTAGCACAATATGCAGACTCGGCTGATATAGGTCTTCAGGTCTTCTGGTAGTCTTCTGATCTTCAGGTGACTCTGAGCCTCAGTGTATTCAATCATACTGAGTCTTCAGGTTTCTTACTGAGTCTTCAGGTTTATCTGAGTCTTCAGGTTTATCTGAGTCTTCAGGTTCATCTGAGTCTTCAGGTTCATCTGAGTCTTCAGGTTCATCCGAGTCTTCAAAGGTTCCTTCACCGATCTTCCGACTTCTTTTTTCTTCAATTGTTCTTAGCCTTTTGATCATCTGACCTTATCTGGGTCATCTGATACTTCGACCTGACCTATACATATTGAGTTCCCCCTCAATATGTGACCTATCTTTTACATCAGCTATCTATACATTTCAGCTGGTCATCTTAATCTGATTCTAAGTCATCACCATTAAATGTGTCCGACCGGGTCCTATTACAACCTGTTTTGGAACTTCCATCAAAACTTAAATACAAATTTCCCAACAATAATATTCAAACAAGTGTATTGTCATACATTAATATTAAGTGAACTATAACATTAAGTCAAACTGAATATCATTGAGTATTATATCCTTACAATAGATTGTCTCTAAGACACTAACACTAACAAAAACTTCCTTCAAATGAGCCAATTTGTCGCTATGCCAGTCCTTGGTTGGCAGCACGATAGGGATAACTCTCCTGAATGCAGCCCCAAGGTAGAAGGAAAACTTCTCACTCTTTTTTCCTATTGGCTGCCCATACTCATTGAATGATAACTGCAATAACATAGTATTTAATTAGGTTTAACGATCAATCAATATAATTACAATTTCAACTGTTCAATTGTAATAAAATTACCTGAAGTGTTTTCCCCTTGCTACAAGCTCTCTTCAAAGAAACCATCGTGACTATACCCCTCGTGCGCTTCTCACCAGAGCTGCTAGTGGTGGGAGCATCAGTGTCACCCTGTCCCAAGTCATCTGTATAATGTCGATCATAGGCGCCATCATCTCCATGATAATCTCCATCGTGATAATCTCTATCATCTCTATCATCTCCATCATCTCCGGGATGGGGCAAATAAGACATGATCTTGTAAAACAGAATAAACAACATTTAAGAAACAAAAAGAAACAACATTTAATAAAGCAGAAGAAACAACATTCAATAAAGTAGAAGAAACAACATTGAATAAAGTGTACCTTTCTTTTTAGCACTTGTTTTTCTTTTTCGTTTTTTGGTTGACTTTTCTCGCTCATGACCATAAATGTTAACAAGATCTGGAATGTCATATTCATCTTCATCTCTAATTATTCTCTGGTACGGGCGTGGATTTGCAGGATCATCGAAAGAGGGTACAGAATGAGTGAAGATTTGAAAAGGATCATCGATTGTGTCAACATCTTCATCGATCTGGTCGCTAATCTGGTAACTATTGTTAAATTTGTTTGACAGAACCACAATGGACCATTTCTTATTAACTGGGTCGGGGACATAGAAAATTTGTTGACCTTGACTGGCCATTATGTAAGGGTCATCTCTGTATCCCACATTCTTCAAATCAACGCGTACGAACCCAGAACTTTAAACTTGGACCCCGTTAGGGATCCTCACCAGACTACACTCGAAGATTGTTTGGCGGTGAACAACATAGTCGAGTTCCCAAATATTGACAATCTGTCCAAAGTAAGTAGTAATCGATTGATCCCCTGCAGTTGTAGTAATGGACACCCCACTATTTTGCATTGTACTTGTGGCATCATGATCTCTGGTATAAAATGTGTATCCGTTAATAAGATAACACTTGTAAGAATACACATGTCTATCAGGCATTCTGGATAACCACTTAGCTCTTTCTTTCACTAATTCTTTATCCTGTGACAACATATTTGCTACATAACCATTGAACCAGTCAACAAACTTGCGATTGTGCTCAACTTCAATTCATGATCTATCTCTAGTGGGAAATGTCTCAGCAAGTGTGCATGTCAATAAAAGGAAGCACGTCGACCGTGTTGTGAAGTACGCACAAGTGCATCCGTCTTAGTTCCTCCATGCTAACATTTACAGGTTGACCACCGGTAATGCCTTCACCATCCATCCTATTGGTGTACCGGGTAATTGGAAGTCCAATTGCATCGACATTCAGAATAAATTCAGACCAGTACTCGACTGCTTCTTCTACTAAATAGTGTTCTGCAATGCATCCCTCCGGCCTGGACATATTCATCACATATCCTTTTAGCATTTTCATATATCTCTCTACACCATACATTCATCACATACGAGCAGGACCACACATCTTTGTCTCGTGTACCAAATGAACGGTTAGGTGAACCATTATATCAAAAAATGATGGAGGGAAATACATTTCAAGCTCACAGAGCGTCCCCACAATCTTCCTCTGAAAACCAAACAATTTTCTAGGATCTATGACCTTGCTACTCATTGCCTTAAAGAACCAACATAACTTTGTTATGGTTATGCACATATTTTCAGGCAAGATAGAACGTATTGCAATGGGCAAGAAAGTCTCCATGATGACATGATAGTCATGCGATTTCATATTCATCAGTCTCACGCCATCTTCTGATACAAGTCTCTGTATGTTGGACGAATAACCCTCTGGTACTTTCACATCCTTTAGTGTCTGAAGTAACTCTTTTCTCTCATTGTTGAACAAGGTGTGTGTAGTAGGAGGTAAGAACGATGCTCGCCTTTCTCTAGGCACAGGTTTTAGTTCTGCTCTTATTCCCATATCAATCATATCCATTCTTGCATTGTAACCATCCTTTGACTTCTTATCAGCTAGCAGAGTATTGAGAAAACTGGCACAAATGTTGTTCTCAACATGCATTAGATCAATGAAGTGTCTAACATACAGCTCTTTCCAATAGGGTAATTGAAAGAAAATTAATTCCTTCTTCCAACCGCTAGTGGGGACACTCTTTGCGAAGCTCTTTCCGTATTGTGTGTTGATATTCTTCATCTCATTCAATACATCTGAACCTGACAATAAACGTGGTGCTTCATCTTTCTCGATTATGCCATCGAATGCATCGGCCATTGTTCTGTACTTATGCGTTGGGTCCAACCACTTCCATATAAACGATCTTCCTACAATGACTCAAGAGAATGTGATGTGTCTCTTGGTGCAACAAGGACATGCATCGGCCCCCTTCATAGTATATCCATATAGATTCCCGTAAGCTGGAAAGTCATTGATAATTCCAAACAACATGGCCTTCAACTTGAAATTCTCCTTTCTACAAGGATCATACACATCGACACCCTCATTCCACAGGAGCTTTAAGTCCTCTATCAAAGGAGCCATATATAAATCTATGTTGTTACCAGGTTGTTTGGGTCTTGATATCAACATAGACAACATCATGTAACTGTGCTTCATACACAACTTGGGTGAAAGATTATAAACTAACAGAATCACTGGCCATGTACTGTGGTTGGTACTTTGGATACCGAACTGATTCATTTCGTCAGTTGAGAGTGCAAGACACAAGTGTCGTGGCTCGTTGCCAAATTCTAGATGCCTGACATCGAATGTCTTCCTCTGGGGTGAATCAGCAGGGTGTCTTAGCATTCCATCTTTGATCCTATCATCATGATGTCAAGTTAAAAATCTACCATCCACAACGCTACTATACATTCTCCTGAATCTTGATATTATTGAAAAGTACCACATCACCTTCGCGGGAGATTTATTTTTCTTATATCGCTTCTCCCCACACTTGGGACATTCATTGAGGTCTGCATACTCCTTCCAAAATAAGATACAATCACCCGGACAAGCATGAATTTTCTGATGTGTTAACCCGATGGACTTGAGCATTTGTTTAACATCATATACTCTCGTAGGCAGTACATTTTCATCAGGCAATAGACCACTAACTTCTTCCAGAATATTTGTGAAGCACGCATCAGACAACTGGTGAGCTGCTTTTAGGTTGAACAATATCAACACAGCTGACAGTTTTGTTATCTTCTTACACCCGGGCCAAAGGGGTAATCCAGGAGAATCCCTTAACTTCTCGGACATATAAGGGTGATCTCGCAGATCATCGTCATCCCCACTCGATGTATCAACAGTCGGTACATCTCCGAAACTATCCGCATCCACTGTATCTTCAAACCTAAAATCAGTTCCTAGGTTGCTTGAGCTACATTCATCTCTTCTCTCACCATGAGATGTCCAAACGGTATATGTTTTATCAATACCGTGAATCATCAAGTGGTCGAACAAACTTTCTCGACCACTAACGGTTTTTCCATTCATACATTTCCAACACGGATATGGAATGTACCGATGGTCGGTGCAATATCTAATTGCATGATTACAAAATTCTTCCACCCCATTCCTATACTCCTCTGATAATCGATCTGCTCGAACCCACTTTTGATCCATATAGAACTAGAGATGCGTATAGGAAAGATGAATAACCTACTCACACTAAAAAAAAATGGAAAATAGGAACTAGAGATGCCATATAGAACTAGAGATGTCTATAGGAAAGATGCATATAGATTGTACAATTAATAACCTACTCACACTCAAAAAAAATTATATGGATAATTTTTTTAATTAAATGATTTTTATCAAGAAATTATGTATTTTTCCATAAAGATGAATAAAAAATTACTTGTGTGAACTTGGTTTCCATGAAATCCTTTCAATTTTTGACTCATTCACAGAATGAGTCTTACAAAAACTTGCATATAGAATGTGGCAGTACCTAAGGTTTGTATATTGTACCTAAGGTTTTTTTGCTTCTCAAGACAATGTATCCTAATGTGCCATCAATCATCTAAAGCAACACACTGTCCATTCATCAAATCATCAAATTAATAACCCAAATATATCCTAATGTATTAATCCTAATTTATGCTTAAATCCTCACACAAGCATATTATCAAACACCTTGAGTGCATCAATTGTTCATCTTTAAATTAACATAAAAAATCAAGCCAAACCACACAATATATATTCATCTCTAACAAATTGTTCATCTCTAACACTAACAACAATTAATCCAAGCCACTAACAACAATTAAACCAAAGCCACACAATATATATATATATATATATATATATATATATATAAAAAAAAATATATAAACCAAACATCAATTGTTCATATCTAACACTAACAATCCTAACAAATTAGCTAACCCAAGCCACACAATATATATATAAACACATTTATATATATATATAACACAAAGAAAATTAAAGAATAAAAAAAGTTAGCAAAATTACCTTGTGGAGGCGGAGGAAGGCGACAACGGCATGGGAGGAAGGCGGCGACGGCATGAGAGGATGGCGACACTAAGAAGAAAGGCGGCGGTCGGAGGAAGATGGCCTTGCAGGAAGAGGGAGAGGAAAGACGAAAATGGGAGAAATCAAAATGGGGGGGAGTATATATATTAGTGGTTTGACCACTTACACAGCGGTTCAAAACCGTTGTCCAAAATTTTCCTTGACCAAATTCCAAACCGTGACAAATTCCACTCATAACCGTTGTCTAAGTTTTGTTCTTGGACAGCGGTTTTGAACTGTTGTCTATTTTTTTTTTAATTAAAACCGCTCTCCAAGCTATATTTTGGAGAGTTGAAAAAAGGGTTGTCCAAGTGCAGCTGTGCAAGCTTAAATATGTAGTAGTGTACTAATCTTTGGTACATTGCTCCGACGTTCTTAAGGTTGCTTTACGTTCTTCTCGGTAAGAAAATAATTATATTTTTTATCTTTCTTGTGCATGGCGATCTGATGATAGCGGACAAATGCGTACATCAATGAAATCATTTCTTGCCCCGTCATGTTATGGATCAGATGGTCGATGTGAGTCATCGAAAAAATAATCTTTTGGACACACCTCGTTTAAATTTGTGAAGTCAATGCATAGTTGCCACAAGTTGTTAGCCATTTTTACGAGTACGAATTTTCCACCCATTGTGGCTTATATGTATGTTCGATAAGCTTATTACCAAGTAGTTTCTTAACCTCTTCGACCAAAGAGGCTTATTTCTCTGGGGCGAACTTCCTTTTTTTTGTGAGACGGGCCTCCGGTGCGGTCGATAATATTGAGGTGATGGTATGTGACTTCCGGGTCGATTCCAACCATGTCTTCGTGCGACCAAGTAAAAACGTCCGAATTTTCTTTGAGAAAATGGATTACTTGTCTGCGCTTTTCCATATGAATTTTTCTTCCAATAATAACTTCTATCTCAAGGCGGGCTGGGTCCATTGGGATTCTTCCGAGCTCCACTATTGGTGTTGCTAGTTTCCCCAAGTCCACCTCGGATCGTCTATCGGTGTTTTTGGCTCAAAACCCAGTCTGTGTTCCAAATCTTGTACCTCGGCTGGTATCAAATTTTGATCGATCTCCATTTTCTATTGCTAGACCAGAACTTCCTCTGGTTGATCCTTTTGTAAGTTTAAAGTTTGCTCGTCACATGATTCTGCAGTTTGATCAGTTTGCATCTTTTTGTTCGGTCCGCCTTCTCATAGTAGAGGTTGGTCGTCTTGAGGATCTTGCGTTATTACGAGTATTTGGCCCATTTTGCAAGAAAGAAATGTGGAATTTAAATCAACATCGGAATACATCAAACATTGTCTTTTTGTTTTTGATTCCCCCAAGGGTTGGAAACTTGATGCAATAGAAATAGGCCGAGGTCACGGTGCCAAATTCATGTCCAAATGGCCTACCCAAGAAACCATTATAGGTTGATGTCGGGTCAATGACGATGAAATCGAGATGTGTAGTGACTCTGACCTCGATGTACAAATTGGAAACTAACTCTACAACTGGCCTAATTACGCAATAGGGCGTTGCAGTTGACTCGCCAAAGCCTTTGATGACTAGTTACGCATGGTGAATGAAGAATTTATGCGTTCATTTGTTGTGTGTTGCTGGCTATTGTGGCGGCCCATTGGTGGATATATGTGTGGATATGGAATAAATTGGGCGAGGGACATGTTAGCTGCCGAATAATAAGCATTTGAGAGCGACTTCTTTTTTATGTTGGGATGGGTTCAAGAAGATTAATATTTATTCGTATTTTGTGTTGGCCGTTCTAACTATCATCGGACAACATGTCTACTCGAATTCAAATGAAGTTATGAGTAATGGGGCTCGTAAACTATTAGCGGTAAGTTGTTTTCTTTGTGATAAAAACTTGTGCGAACTCGAGTTCACGGTGAACTCTATTTTTTTTAAATTCTCGTATGCATCAGAAATCAGTCTTTATATGCTTTCAAGTGTATTTTAGAACCGCATCTGTTTGTTATCTTGAAAGATGCAACTTGTTTATATAGAACCGTGCAACTATTTTCCCATATTAAAAGTTGACGGTTCAACAGAAAAACAAGTTACATTTTTCAAAGTAAAAAGATAACAAGTTGTATTGATTCTAAAACGACTTATGAGCGCATTTCTTTAATGACGATAAAAAACTTAGCCATTTGTTATGTAAAAAAATTATTATTGTTATGCACAAAAATTATTATTTTTTAATGATAATAAATATTTAAATAACAATGATATAATTTATATATAGACCTAGTTCATAGAAGAGTTAGTCTTTGGAAACTCCTTCGTTATATTTCTTACGTTTGATAATGATTTTCCATTTTAGTCATAAATTTTGGCGTTGCTTGATGTTGTATATACTCTAGACTCTGGTTTAATAGTATATTAGTGTAAAATTTGCGTAATACGCGAGACTGTAAATAATTTTTAAATTATTATTTTAAATTAAATATTTTTAAAATATGGAGTTAGTTTTATCATTTTTTTTAAATAAAATATTTTCAATATTTTGAAAATGCATACATAAAAAATTACAAACATTCATTAGATTAATTTTAATTAAAGTATTGGTGATTTCAATTCATCAAGTTAGCAATTCCGTGTAGGTATTAATGCAGACAATATTATAACACAAAATTTGCAATGCATGATAAATATTTTTAGTGGAAATTAACACCAAATTTTAGATGTAGATTTAAGAAATTCAAACATCCATATTGTTTGAATAAACTCGAGTACAATTACAAAGAAGAAAGAAAGAAATTCAGCAAATTTGTAAATCACAATAATATAAATTAGAATAACAATATAAATCAATTATTTGAATATAATTAATTATATAAATCAATTATCTAAAGAGAAAAAAAAATCTGCAAATATTAATATCATTGCATATCAACAAATTTAAAAATAAAGAAAGAAGAAGAGAATAAATTTAGCACAATGTAAATCAAAGCAATGCGAATCAGAATAATAATATAAATTAATTATTTCAATATAATTAAATATATAAATCAATCACCAAAAATTATATTTTTACCTCTAACACCGTTGGCCGCTATGGGTTTTTAGTGAGAGAGATCTATTCTACAAAAAAATGTAAAAATTCGAGAGTTGCATTTTATAAATTTTAGAAAATACAAATTAAAAAAATTGTAAAAGAAAATAATATTACATTATTATTGAACGGCAACAAAGGTCGTCGGGCACGGGATCGAAAAATAAAAAAAGAAATATATTAAATTTAATAATTTACTGAGATTATATAGAATAGTAGACCGTACTTGCATGACATTTTATGCATGTGTTATGCTACACTGACAGAAAATGAATGTACAAACAAAAAATTTATGGTGAAAACAAAAGGGTGAATTATACTACACACAAAGAAAATTAATATACAGATCAGATATTTATGGTGGAAATAAAAGAGAGAATTGGGAACAAGTTGCATATGGCGTCATGGACGGAATTATGGTGGGAGTACAGAAATCACCCTTAATTCCAAAGACAGTGAAAATCAATTATATACAATCACGATAAATGTAACGTTTAATTAGGTGTAAATACAAAGATACTATCCAAAAATATATGAACTATAACACTTCCCTTATCTACCCCCGCCGTTATGTGTATGATGCAAGAAACGCGCAGCTTGGAACGAGGGAGGCTTTTGTGAAGATGTCCGTCACCAAGATGAGATGGAACGAAAACGAGTAGCAAGTTTCAAGATAAATCAAGATCAATGTGTTTAGCCCGCTTAGAGCAAATGTGATTCGACCGAGAAAGATAGCACTTTTGTTGTCACAAAGCAAAGCAAATCGGGTTGACAACCAACGAGCAACCGTGGAAACAAGATTACCCCCAACCGGAGTAACCATAAGTTGAACCTTCTATAATCGAGCCGAGTAACCCACAATTGAATACTCGTGATGCAAGGAAGACCATAATGAATCCCAGGTAACTTCGATGTACCAAAAACACTATATAACCACAAGATTTCAGTTGAAAGTCGGGTTGAAGGAGATATTGAAGAGCACCAACAAGAGACCTGTCAACTCCAAAAAAAAGTCCATCCAAGCTTCAACCTAAATAACCTTTTTTTTTTTTTTTTTTAAAAATTAAATTATTAATTTATATTAAATATTTAAAATTTTAAATTTATATTTCTCTCACATTTTTCTCCAACACTTTCGATGTGAGATAAATGTATGAGGTGTGACAAAATTTATAAAATATGATATGAAAAGTTATAAAATATATATTTAAATTTTTGTAGAACAAAGTGTATCTTTTATTTTATTTTTCTAACTAAATATAAGCGAAAACTACGTTGAGCCGATTAAAACTTTGACATCAAATAAGATGCCATTCCCAATGTGATCCTGAGGTGGTCTGACGGATCGTGGGCGAAAATCAATCGATCAACCACTAACCCGCTTATATGAAAAAACATTGATATGTAGTATGTGAATAAAATTAAATACATAAACATAAGTTCAATCCAATATTATTTTCTATTTTGTATTTAATTTACAATCTTCAACCCAAAATTAAAGTTTATCGACACACTCTCCATTCAGTTATTAAAGTAAGATATAATATGTGGCTTGAAATTAATATAATTTTGTTTATCTAATTCTGTAGTACCCTTTTTTTTTCTTATCACAACTTAATTAAAGTATTAAAATCTAAACATTTCATCCACATCAAATAAAATCAAATCAAATTTCTCACATAAAAATTCAAATTATAATCATCTAAATATGGTTTGTTTTTTAATTTAATATTTTTATTTATATACATTGTTCTTTCAATTTTTGTCCTTTTCTTTTGAGGAATATGTATGAGTAATTTATTTTTTTATAACTTTGAATTAACTCTTTGGCTATTTCAATCTTTTTAAAATGTATATGATTCAAAAACAGATTCAGATATAAAAAAAACCATATCCAAATTTTTTAGAAAAAAATACCAAAAATACATTAGTTAAAAAAAATAAATTATTATTCATCATTATTATTCTCATCTTCATTCCCACCATCTTCATTTCCATCGCCATTATACCTCGGTCTTATTTCCCACATAGCATTATCAATGCTCGTTCTCCATGCATTAACTTCTGTTCTTGTTGTAGTTGACTTTGAGAAAACAATTTCAAATTTTCCTCTTCCATGCGAGATGTGTTGAATCTTGATCTTCTTCATATTCGACTGGAAATTCATCAAAGCGACATACTTTCTGAAGAAAGTTGTGTAATCCAGCACAAGCCAATACTAACTCTGCTCGTGTTTGAAATGGGAACGGAGGTGCGGTTTTGAAAATTGTGAATCGCGATTTGAATTACCAAAATTCTCTCAATCACATTTCTTAATGATGCATGACGAAAATTGAATAACTCACTTGCACTTCTGGGGTGACGACCTTGGCCACCAATATCTTTTAGATGATATCGAACACCACGTAATTGAGCTAAAAATTGACGTAAGGAGAACCCAACAACATAAAATCGGGATCCTAGTGCCAATTGATCAGCAAGTTCCTCGATATCAAAAGCAATGAGGATATAAACTTTTATTCAGACTTGATGGGAGCTTGTTTCTGTGCAAAAAATACTCCAAATTAATGCCAAAATCCAATTCTTCAGTGACAAAAAACATACTCTGCATCTAAAATATTGATATAGCCTGATGAAATCAAAGTATTCTATTGCTCATCCTTCAACAAAACCAGATAAAAAAAACAGGAAATTAGAAAGGAAAAAAAAACAGAGAAACAATTTTCAATCCTCATATATCACTATCCAAAATATCAAATTCCCAGAATCAAGATCGCCCCTTTGTACCAAAATAGACAAAAACTTGAATCTAAAGCCTAAACGAATATATTGTACAAAAATCCGTAAGAACAAAAGCATCACACTAAACTCCGCAGTCAATCAAAATAATCTAAGAATAAATATTAACATGACTTTCTATAATCATGTGGGCGGCGGCAATGGAATTCATCAAAGCGTAACTTCGTCCGTTGTAAGAAAGAAAAGCCAATACGACTCGCTCTTGATTTGAAATGGGAATCGGTGATGGCGGAGAACAACAAATCGCGATTTGAATTACCAAAAATTCTCTCAATCACATTTCAATCAAAAATATTGCATTCGTAGAAATCTCTGATTGTTAGAAGATATTTTTGAAAGTGAAATCTATTTATATATTTGGAAGATAATCGGGGAAAATCCATAAAATTGGGATCCTAGTTAAATCACAAGTTCCTCGATAATAAACTTTATTTTGAAGACTTTTTGCAAAAAAATACTCCAAATTAATGCCAAAATCTAATTCTTCGGTGACAAAAACATACTTTTCTAAAATAATATAGCCTTTTGAAATTCTATTGCTTCCTTCAACAAAACCAGATAAAAAAAACAGGAAATTAGAAAGGAAAAAAAAAACAGAAACAATTTTCAATCCTCATATATCACTATCCAAAATATCAAATTCCCAGAATCAAGATCGCCCCCTTTGTACCAAAATAGACAAAAACTTGAATCTAAAGCCTAAACGAATATATTGTACAAAAATCCGTAAGAACAAAAGCATCACACTAAACTCCGCAGTCAATCAAAATAATCTAAGAATAAATATTAACATTTTAAAAGATTTAGGATCCGTGGCAAGAGAAAAGCGATTGACGATGAAAAGATACAAAGGTTTATTTATAATTTATTATATATAACACCTAAAAATATATATAAATCTAAAATTTGTAAAATAAAATGTATGCAATTCAAATTTTTATCTCCTTCAAAACTTAACAATATTCAATAATTCAATCTAATTAAATAACAAAACAAAAAGATATGCCTATTTATTTAAATTTATTATATATAACACAAAAATATATATAAATCTAAAATTTGTAAAATAAAATATATGCTTCAAATTTTTATCTAACAATATTCAATAATTTAATCTAATTAAATAAAAAAACAATCTAAAAACGATATATAAGTCGTAATTCATTATATTGTCAATTTAAGTTGCATTACATAATAAAGTTCAATTAAATAACAAATATAATGCTTAATAACATGACCATATTTAATTATCTAGCATGAATTCGCGTATTGAATTCGTGTGTCTATTAATTTATTTTATTTTATAATTTATCGATTCACCAAATGACATCCAGATACACAAATTCAAAAATCGCACCATTTTAAAGTGCGGGTGCAAATTCAATAATGCATTATGATATTTTTAGAATAATCTATGCATCATAGCCACCCACCTATGAATTAGATATAAGGGGAGATAAGGGGATTCTCTTTCTAAAAAGGAAAAAGAAAATATCAAGAGCAACATATCGCTGAATTTGAACTAGGGTTTTAGAAAAACTTAATTTAAGAGAAAAAACAGAGCTACTTCCTCTACACCTCGATTACCCTGCGCATTCCGACCTCCGCCGCGCCGCGACCCGCCACTCGCGTCCAACAGCCGCCGGAGTTGACACTGTTCGGCTGTTCTCCAGGTATTATTCCTTCTTTTTTTTTTCGGTTATACTGCCTCTGAATCGCATCTCCACCCTATAGCCGCCCCTGTTTCTCCAGCACCTCCCTGTATAGTTTGTTCTGAATTTATTATTTGTGAATCTTATCTATCCGACTCTCGTGCTGCACTGTGACTCAAATAGTAGGAGTTAGAATATTATTTAAAAAAAAAAAGTCACTATGTTCAAGAGGCATGTGCTATCGAATCTAAGAACGATTTATTTGTGTAATTGTGTTGTAACTCAATTGCTTGATACTAAGAGAGTAAATCGGCTGGCTGATTGTTTTCAACATCCCTTGACTAACCAATTTAACTGGTAGTATAACCCGGGCAGATTCAGGATATTCAATTTGGGGATACAATTATATTTTAAATAGTATTCACTGTGTTTCAAATTTGTTTACCAATTTTCTCCAAAAGATATGTCTCAAATTTTTTTTACCCATTTTCTCAAAAAAATATATTTCAAACTTGTTTACCCTTTTCCATAAAAGAGAATAAAGTGACTACATTTTTTTCAATTATCCATCTGAATTATATCCCATTTCATTAAATCTAATTTTTTTATAAACCTTCTAAAATAACATTCTAAAATTTAAAGTACACATAAACTCTTTTAAAGAGAAATACATATTAATTGTATTTATAAAAAAAACAATGAAAAGCAAAGCCCCAAAAAATTGATAAATGGGCTGGGCTGAGAAAAACAAAAAAGGGCACGGTTAAAATATCCTAATCTTCTCTCTCCCTTCATTCTCCAGTATCTTCTTCAATCGGTGCCGTCGCCCGCCCTGACCACCTCTCACGCCACCCGCTCTCTTTCTCCACCAAATCTCAGGTAACTCTCCTTCTCTCATTTGTTAATTTCAACTGATTTTCGCCAAAAATATATATATGATGATTATCGATATATTTTTTGACCGGATAAGTAAGTGACGGCGGCAGATGTCGGTGACTGTAGGGATTGAATATATATTTATAATATAAAATGATGAGGGGATTATGGGATTTTCATAATATTTTTTATCTACTAACAAAAAATTCACTTGCACAATATAGCTGGGAAATATTGAACATATAAATTTGGACTTAAGCAAAACAAAATTCAGGTCAAGCAAATCTAGAGAGAATAGAGATCATATATATCTATATATATATATGTAATTGCAGTTTTTCATTTTGGGGATGCAAGTGTACCCCTTTGTTCTATGGTGGATCCGCCCCTGAGTATAACCAATTCTCACTTTTGTATTTAACTTGTAGAGTATAACCAATTCTCACTTTTGTATTTAACTTGTAGAGTATAACCAATTCTCACTTTTGTATTTAACTGGTAGAGTATAACCAATTCTCACTTTTGTATTTAACTGGTAGAGTATAACCAATTCTCACTTTTGTATTTAACTGGTAGAGTATAACCAATTCTCACTTTTGTATTTAACTGGTAGTATAACCAATTCTCACTTTTGTATTTAACTGGTAGAGTATAACCAATTCTCACTTTTGTATTTAACTTGTAGTATAACCAATTCTCACTTTATCTTCTTGGTTTGTTTATCACATTCTTCCTTTATGTATTCCTTCTTGACTAAACAAAGTATATCTTCTTACAAATTCTTTCTTTAAGTATATCTTCTTGCGTTTGTGTATCAAATTCTTCCTTTGTATTCCTTCAGGTCGAATGGCGGATAAATCTCAAGGCACGGAAAATTTGTCCGAGGAGGAGCACCCAGAAAATGTGTCTCAAGAGAAGAAAGAAACCCGTGAAGAGATGCTTTCTAGACACAGGTACTGACTGCAACTGAGGTGAAACAATTTTTTTAAGTATCGCACCAACTCAATTTTCTTATAGTTGAAAACAGAATTCAATCATCTGTAAAACCTCCTAATTCGTTTTATTCTGTCCATCCTTTGTGAAAAGTATCTGTTGCGAGCATGTGTTTAATTTTACATGATTGTATATGTAATATAGAGCATGTTTCCAACTTGAATCAAACTGAAGTAAAGTGTGAATGAAAATATTAAGTTTGTTCATTAATCAAGCATGTGTTAACTTGGTGCCCATAAGGTAAGCACGGTAGTGGGCGGGTGAGTTGTTACAATTATAATGGAGAGGGGTTGATGAGTTAGAAGTTAGAACAATACTCCCTATGTTCCAATTAAATTGTCGCTTTTTGGTGGTAATTCACTTAGAGATTGTTTATATCTAGCTTTGAGGGGATTTGAAATTCTGTAAGGAGGTTTTGGAATAAAGTAAAAGGTGTATTTGGATTTTGTATATATTTGCGAGTATGGTGTTTTTATTATTTAATATAGTAGGATTTTAAAAGGCATGTGATAAATTATTGATTGTGTGTGTAAAGTAGGAGAGATATTATGTAAAGTAGAAAAGGAGGAGAGAGAGAGTGTTGAGTTGTATAGATTATAGTAATAAAAAAGGTCGTGATACATGATTGGTAGTGTATTGAAAATTGTGTTTGGAAAAAGTAAAATAGATTATTATAGAGTAGAATTTTAGAGGATTTAAAATCCTATACCGATAAACAAACAAGGATTAAGATTTGAAATTTTATAAGTGGATTCCCACATCATAAACAAACTTAGAATGAAAAAATCATTTAATATCCATAATTATTTGTGTAAAATGACTAGAGGTGGTCTTGGGTGAGACCGTTACGTGAGATGATTCTATATATGACCTAGTTACCCAACCCATTTTTTCTTTCTACCCCAAAACACGTCTGCCACCTCTTCTTCAGCGTCAAAATTTCTATGTCCATTGCCCCAGACCTCTGCATCTCCGTGTTGTGCCAATTCCACGTTATTTCCCTCAAACACAACGACAAGGCATTTGCTGCCTTACTCCTTACCTCTCTTGTTCTACGATGTCAGCCCCTATTTTATGTACGGTTTAAACATATGCATTGCAAGGAAAATATCCCGATTAATAATCTAATTCACCTTCTCTGTCAACCTTCTCTTCCTAAAACAAACCAGCTGCTGCCCAATTTTAGGAGATTGTTCTTCAAAACATTAATGGATTGACAAAAATTAAAACTTATCTTACAGCAGATTCTATTCGATCAAAAAATTGAAAAGTTCGTGGGAAAAAGAATCTCTGATCAAGGAGTCAGATTCAGAAAAACCTCAAGATCCAAGCTTGTCATGTGAAAATATCCACAATGAGAAAAAAATGTAATGGTGATTTGGAAATTCAGGATACTATAGTTCAGGATACTTGAGAAATATGAATCACTTTTCACTTAAAATTATCACTTTTTAATTAAAAAGTGATCACTTTTCAGTAAGTGATAAGATTTTAATAAGAAGTAATATTTTTTTGTTAATTTCGACTTCATCACTTTTTTATTTAAAATTTTGTAACTTTTCAAAATTGGGCTAATGCGCTGGATTAGAGGGAATTTTTATAAATGGACTGATATAGGGAAGTTCTCATGGGTTTAAATCGGGTTCCGTCTCATGAAACGAGATCCGTGGATGGTCTCACTCAAGTTTTTGTCAAATGACTAATGTATCTTTTTGGGTGTTTTACATAGATTCTTCTATCTCAATAAACGAGACATTAAAAAAATTTAGAAAACCAAAAGTTACATATTTTGGAGCAATTTTTTTTCTGTAAAATGACATTAAATTGGAATGGAGGGATTAATAGACAAATAAGTGGGCATGGGGGTTGCCTTGATGGTGGGAATTCTGCTGGGTATGTGGCGTCAGAGGTTGGCAAGAAGGGAAATGGAAGTTTTATTTCACAGGGACAGGGTATATGAGGGCACAACTCACAAGTGCATTTTTCAATGGTATTAGTTGTTTTACTAAAAGGTATTAGTTGGTCGGTATTATTCATTTACACTGTACAGTATTAGTTGTTTTCACTGAAATGTATTCCTTGTGTATAGTTGCACCATTCAACTGCTTACTCCATTTCTTTTGGTTTAAAGAATGCAATTTCACAAATTTCATTTTTATTGTTTACCGTGTAACTCATACAGTCCGTGCTCTTTTGTTGGATTACAGAAAAGAGACTGTAGAGCTACAGAACAAGGAAGTTACCTTAAAGAAGGCAGCAGCTAAAGGCAGCAAGGCTGAACAGAAAGCCAAAAAGAAGCAAGTTGATGAAGAAATATCTCACCTCTCAGCTAATCTTAAAGAAAGACAAGCTGAGGAACTAGCATCATTGGGCTTTAACGACGGGCCTGAAAAAGGGGGCATTGATAGCCTTTTAAAGGCCATTGCTGGGGTTTCAGTCACTAATGAATCTGGACAGCCAAAACTCAGTAAGAGTGCCAAAAAGAACAAGAAAAAAGCCCAACAGGAAGCATTTAGGGAGCAAAGGATCGAAGAAGAACAGAACAAGATTGTAAGTGATCGAAGAATCGAGGATGAGAAGTTAGAACTGAAACTCGAGCCTTTAGGGTTAACCATTAATGAAATAAAGCCCGACGGCCACTGCCTTTATCGAGCTGTTGAGGATCAGTTGACCAAGAGCTCGTCTCCTTATAATTACCAACAGCTTAGAGAAATGGTGGCTGGTTATATGCGGGCCCATGTGTCAGATTTTCTGCCATTTTTTCTGTCTGAAAGTACGGGTGATGGAGATTCGGAGACGGAAAGGTTTGAGAAATATTGCAAAGAAGTGGAGTCAACTGCAGCTTGGGGGGGACAGTTAGAACTCGGTGCTTTGACCCACTGTCTGAAGAAACATATCATGATATTTTCTGGATCGTTTCCTGATGTGGAGATGGGGAAGGAGTACAAATCTGGGAACGAGTCTGGTTCGTCGGATTCAAGAATCAGATTGTCCTATCATCGGCATGCTTTTGGGCTCGGTGAGCATTATAATTCGGTTGTGCCCATTTCAGGGCAGTAATTTTGTTATACTTAAATGGGCTAATTTATTTGATATGCGTATGATACCTTTTACAATGATGATAATGGAGTTGAAGGTTTTAAAGGTTGAAGGTAAAGTTGAAGGTGTTTTTACTGTCATTTGGAGATGTGTTTGTGTTTTAACATATTTTTGTGAAAGGTTGTTTTTGTGATTTTATCTATTTACTTTACGCTAAATGTGTGTTCTTTGACGTATGTTTATCTTGTAAATGGCAATGAGCGAGGTGTTGAAACGTGATGATAGAATGACAAATATTTATATGCATTAGTTGTAACGTGCAATTCAAGTGTATTTTAAAATGGTATTAGTCGGTTTATTGAAAGGTATTAGTTGCTCAATATTACTCCCTCCATCCATAACTTGTTTACCACTTTATCCAAAAAGCAATAAAGTAATTATACCATTTTCAATTATTTTCTCCCAACATTTAAAAATTACATCTCATGACATTACTTTTTACTTATAAAAAGTTATTTACTTTAAAGTGGAAAAGATTAACCAAAAGCTATTTTATCACTTTAAATACTAATAAACAACTCTTTCATATTAAAATCAGTGTCAAATACAAAAGGGTAAACAAGTTTGGAACAACGGAAATGGTTATTTTCATTTCACTGAACAATATTACTTAATTTTATTGAATAATTTTGTATACCAATACAACGGAATAACTTGTGCACCCAAGTGTTAATCTGATAGAATAATTGACGGGTATCTCTCTCTCCTCTCTAATGCTTTATTTGGAGGATGCTGGGACTCGATATTGTCCAAAGAGCATAAACGTTGTAAAAAGCATCTTTCTTGTATTTTCAGATTTGTGAATATTTTCACTGAATAACAGAAGTCATCTTACCAGATAACTTCCAGCTTAATCTTTTATGTTTTTGTCTTCAATGGGCTACTAGTTAGATCTGCATATCGAATGGGCTACTTGTTAGCAACAAGAAATATACCTGAATATAATTGATATTGCACTATTCTCAATTTGAATATATGATAAATCAGAACATCACAGGGGAATAAATTCTTTACCCCTTGTGGTTTTCTACATTCAGTGCCTAATGCAACTTGCTATCGAAATTCAAGCCAATTTCAAGATATATAAAGTTTGGGATTATTTGTTTAAGAGGACTCATGTGCATCTAGGTGTACCCTACATTTATGGTGCATTTTTTAAACATACAACTTATTATACTGAAAGATATAATTTATTTACATTGAACATCCGTGAAACTATTTTTCCATATTAATGGTTGCATGGCGGTTCAAACAGAAATAAATCAGATAATTCAAAGATAACAAAGTTACACATGTTTAAACGCACCAAAAGTCAAGATACCAGACTTGACATTAGTTTAAAACTAGCTTGAGTAAGTACATATAACAACAATTTTGGACGTATTTGATTTTATAAAATCTAAAGGCCTACATTAACGGGAGGTCGTGTCTGTTCAATTTGTTTTTTTTTTTTTTGACAGGGTCTGTTCAATTTGTTTGATATCAACTAAGTTTGTAATTAAATCCTTGCTATGTGTTTGTAAATTGTAATTAAAATATTTGTTTAGATCATAAGACTCAACATCGAAGGTACCCTACCCTTTCCTCGTGAATCGATAATATGGAATATGGATAAAGGCATAAAAAAATATTGCACTAGATTTTTCCTTTCCGTTTGTTCTCTCTCTTTTTCAAGGGGGTGCTCTAAATTTTTGTCTGTCCTTTCGTACTATTTTTGACATTGAACCCTTGGAAAACAATTTAGGTTCTGACTTTAAATGTGTGGACTGCATTATTTCACGAGTATCATTTTGAAGGGAATAAGAGATCCAGACATACTGCATGTAATATAGTAATCAATTAATCATCACATATTTGTATAAATCTTTTTTTTTTGAATGGTTATATTTGCTCTTCTTCCCTAGTTAATAATACATTCAGTGTAGCGTGCCGCGATTTAGTGTTTATTTTGAACCACAATTGCTATAGTTATAAGGATTTTTTTTTAAGATCCAATATTTTTAAAAAATAAGTGTTTCTTGACTTATTGAGCGTGCTCAAAATTTTTAGTATGTATTGACTTATTGAGCGTGCTCAAACACAATTAAAAAGTTAAGTGTAATTTTTATTTTTTATTTTGAGAACAAATTTAAGTGTTTTTTCATGAAGACAATCTCACATCTTTGACACATGGATGTGCTACTTATAACACATTATTCTTAGACTAAAATGGATATTCATAGTAATAATTAGACATCACTAATGTAAATAAAAAATATCACATCTGAAATAAGAGTATAGTATAGACTCATTACACCATGGTAAATAAGCATCAGAATCTTTTTGAGGACTATCGACAACAGAATAGTACATTACGTTTCGTAATTTTCATGCATGCATGTGGAAATTATGGAGAATAATGATGTAAGAAAATGGGTATACATCCACCGGGATACGTCTTTTCACATGATTTTGAGCACAAAACGTGTTTAACTTTGATATGATGCCTCAGAATTTGATCACTTAGATTCAGTTGTCAATATCCAACTTGATTGATAAATAACAAGGCATAAGATAATACTTTTGATGCATGCAGGATGTAGGGGGTGTAAGTGAGTTAAGACGACTCTCGAGTTATTCATGTTCGTTCGAGCTCATAAATATATATTTGGTTTGAGAGACTCGAGAGTCTAATCGAACTTACATAATAATAATTTTTTAAAATATATATTTATATTTTAGTAATATATTTTATATTTAATTTATAAAATTATGCAGGCAATTAAGTCGAGCTCGAGTCTATCAAGTTTTTATCTAACCGAGCTCGAGTTCGAGTCAAGTTTTGAGCTTCGAGTAGTCTAATCGAGTCGAGTTCGAGTTCAACATTAATCAGCTCGTTTACGCCCCTAAGGCTAGTCCCAGTAATACTATGTGTGAATTGAATAAAATGATGTTTAAAAAATTAACAATGTATAATTTCTTTTATTAGTTATAATAATACTATAATTATTTTTCAAGTAATTAGATAAATACAACTTGATGGAGATATGGAGTTATGGATGAAAATATTAATGAATATATTTATATTATAATTAGATTTAGACATTTATATTTAAAATTTGATTTAATTTCATTATATTTAAGATTTATTTATGTTTCTTGTTCACTAAGTTAGTTTTTATTTATTATAGATTGTAGAGTTGGTATGCTGTGAAACTTGTTCACCGTGAAATTGATTTTTTTTTACAGGCATACTCTTTAGTAATATAAGTCACACACTTTAATAATATAAGTCACACCCTTCAGTCATCACTACGACACCCTATGCTATAATATAAGTCACACCCTTCACTTTTATGAGTAATACTCTTTATAATAAAATGTCACACTCTTTATAGTAAAAAGTCACACTCTTTAGTAATATAAGTTACACTCCTTAACCAGTTTCACCGTGAAACTTGTTCACCCTATACTTTGCCTAGATTGTAAGTGGGATAGTTGACTTTTGTTGTGTACTAAAATATCGGGTTAAGAATAATGTAAATGTGGCTAATTGATTCTAACAACATAAACAAGTAATAATCGAACGAGAAGACTGCGGGAAGAACTCTTGAGAGTTCTTCCCTTAAATTTGGTATTGTATAGATGATGAGAGAATGAGCAAGATTGAGAGGATCCAGGTCCCTTTACAATGAGGGGTGTGGTCTTGTATTTATAGAGGACCAACCTTAAAAGTTAAAATACTGTTAATTCATCTCGACCCTTTATTCTAGGGTTTTATTACATCCGTTGATCCAAACAATAAAATGAGTCTATTTTATATTAAATGCTCTTTGATCGTGGAGCGACCTCGGGGGAGGTTGCCCGATCAGGTTGTGCTGTGGTCGCCAACTTTTCCCGTGGAGCGACCTCGGGGGAGGTCGCCAGCTCAGATAGTCTTTACTCTTCTCTTTCCGACCTCGTTTATGGGTCATCCTTGAGGGAGGTCACTCGTTAAGGTGAGGTTGGTCTCTGTCGGGTCGAGGGATGTCACTCGTTAAGGTGAGGTTGGTCTCTGTCGGGTCAGGTCGATCCGGGCCTAGGTTGGCCCTGCTGATGTGTCACATTCGGGCACATATCCAGTTTGATTTGTGCTACAACAAATTTGATTAATGAAAAACAAAAGTTTTATCTCAATATCTCTTTTATTGTATTTTTGTGAGAATCAACATACTTGCGTTTGTAATTTTTCGGGTATTCCGTATTCTTAGAATCAGCGAATAGCTTGTTTTTTGTGTTCTTCGTATATTTCATCTTTATTGCTTAAAATGAGTCTCATGTGCATCCAAATGCATCGTGCACTCATAGTTTATTTTAGAACCGTGCAACTTATTATACTGAAAGATCAATTTGTTTACACTGAATCGTGCAACTATTAATATGGAAAAATAATTGTATGTTTAAGTATAAATAAGTTGCATTTTTTAGTATAACAAGTTGCATAATTTTAAAATACACTATGAGTACACAGTGCACCTGAATGCATAAGAAACATAACACTTTTGCTGCCTACATCACAACTCGCCTAACAGTTTTAAAGTAAAAATGTTAATCAAGTCGGTGTAATAAAGTTGCTCAACAATCCCTTAAGCTTTCTCAATGCGATATAAAATGATAACTTTGTGAACAAATCACTGTTTTCTTTTTCTTTTTAGTGAGTGTTATAAAAAGCAAGTGCTTCGACTCAACCTAGTTTCAGCAATGTTTGGAAATGTTGGGCTTGGTGTTAAAATAAAAGGGGTTTTTTATCCCACATCGGATAAGAATAAAGAAAGTGAACTTACAAATCCTATTCAAGGAGTCATTGGGTATTTGTTACAAATACACCGGTCAATATATTTTAGTCTAGTGTTTGATTCTAATTAAATTTCTCTCTCATATTTGTGAGAAGGTGAGAGTCATGTAGACTTGTAATAGTGTAGGGGTGTCGAGCGACGGAGGAAAAATCTGTATGCTTATAGAAATTTATCATATAGTGATTGTTTTTTTCGTAGTCCGTGGTTTTTCTCCGATTTTGGAGTTCTTCACGTAAAATTCTTGTGTTGTTGATTGTGGTTTTGTTACTTCATTTATTGGTATGAATGGGGGATGGAGTTGCCCCAACAAATGGTATTAGAGCCCTGAGTCAGGACTCTTGATATTCTGAGTATGCTATGTGGTTGCAGCGTAGTCTGATCTTCCACATCAGAAAAGATTTCTTGAGAAGGTTCGGGGGTTTCTTGAGAGACAGTTTATTTAGCTAGGGTTGGAGAAACGGTAAGTCAAAGGCTTCAAGTTCCATGAAGTGGTGACGTAAAGAAATATAGTGGAAGAATCAATGTGGTGATGCAATCTAGGTTAGACAAGGGGTTATAGATCAAGGTGCAGCGGTTGCGGCAAATAGATCTAAAACTAACATTATGTTTGATCGAAATTATTTCCCGTTAAAAGGAAATGCACATCCTTTTGGTATATCCAACTGCCATGGAAGAGGGTGTGATAACGATAGTTGGACTGTATGTGCATTGGTTTGACATGGATGCAAGGTGTGTTGTGAATGTATGTCGATGGCTGAAGGACTTCTACAGGTTTTTCGACATGTGCCGGGGAAATTTTTAGAATGGTTAATTCTAAGCGGTTAAAAATTCTTAAAACAGTTTATTTTAAGTGTTCTACTCATATGGTGGAGTAGGTTATTCTCTGTTTTGAGAATGATGGTTCTTTGGTTTAAGGTTCATGATTGTGGGTGAAGACAATGGATTGTGGGTGCTGACAGTGGAGTTTTCTTTTATTTTACCAAGGTGGAGATTGTTGGGCTTGATGTTAAAATAAAATGGGTTTTTTATCCCACATCGGATAAGAACAAAGAAAGTGGACTTTAAAATCCTATATAAGGAGTCTTTGAGTCTTTGTTACAAATACACCGGTCAATACACTTTAGTCTAGTGTTTGATTCTAATTGAATTCCTTTCTCATATTTGTGAGAAGGTGAGAGTCATGTAGACTTGTAATAGTGTAGGGGTGTCGAGCGAGAGAAAAAAAATCTGTATGATTGTAAAAATTTATCATATAGTGATGTTTCTTTCGTAGTCCGTGGTTTTTCTCCAGTTTTGGAGTTTTCCACGTAAAATTCTTGTGTTGTTGATTGTGGTTTTTTTTTCATTTTTTTCTCGTTTGTTTTGTTTTTCTCTTGGAATGAATGGGGGACGGAGTTGCCCCAACAGGAAACGTGAATCCAATAGAATGTCATTTTTTTTATTTTTTAAAATCGTCCCAAAAAAGTGTGATGTACTAATCTAATCCCAATTTTACGTGAATTATACAATTTCTTTCCAAATTCGCTGAAAGCTACGAAACGATGTCTATTTTATGAGCATGCGTCGGGCACGTGAGCTTTAAATTTGATTTTCGGTGTTTAGCTGATTCGACCCGAAATGGCATACTAATAAGTTTATATTAACCAATCAAACAAAATCAATGGACAACTTCATTAAATCAGAAATTTTAAAATAACATAAAATTCTTAATTATTACTCCCTCCGTCTCAACTCTTTGTTCACCGTTACTATTTTCTCGTATTTTAGCGAACGAGTTGTTTATTAGTATTTGAAATAACAAAGTAATTTTTAAGGAGACATATAATAGAGGAGAGATAAATCTATCATACCCCTTCTTAAAAATTACTTTATCAATTCAAATACTAATAAATAACTCGCTCGCTAAAACACGAAAAAAAAAGGTGGTGAGAAGAAAAAATTGAGACGAAGGTAGTACAATATATATATATATATATATATATATATATATATATATATATATATGTTTTAAAGTTTATCAGATCTTACCTACGCTCATCGTTGCGTTGAGTTAAAACCTTAGTATTCCTTTCCTAGATCATCTCGACCAAAACACAAGAATCCCAGCAAAAAAATATGTCTCCAATCATGAGTGAAGAAAACCAAAGTTCCTGAATGAAGCTATGTCCAGAGCTGACAATTTGGGCCGCCCGACCTAGCCCAGCCCATCCGGCCAATTGATGTCATTGAATTGGATAGGGAACACCCAAATTTTCATCTAGCCTATAAAAATGTAATCCAACCCAACTTTACTTAGGCTAACGGGTCAACCCAGGCCAACGCCTAATTTTTTTTTTTTATATAAAAAATTATATATGAGCTACATTTAATATTTTGGAGATAAAAATTAGCATAAATATACTAAATCGCCTAGTATTCATACACATAGTTAAATCATTCAAAGTTAAATATTGCAAAGATTTATTATAGGCATTCGAAGTCCTGGATATTATAAGAAATTGAGGGCAAGTGAACATTATTCTCACGCCCAAGGATCTGTGTTGAGTCGAAGCACATAATTTAAAAAAAGATTTCAAATGCTCCATATTCATAATTTATATTCGAAACTATAAATTTCAAATTATTATTCAAATAGACCAAATCATTCAACAAAAAACACAATTTTATAAATTACAAAGTCCAAATCCTAGTAAAAATAATAAATTATTTATAAAAAAAATTAAAACGTCGGGACAATCGGCCAACCCATTAGCCCACGGGCCAAATATACCCCAGCCCATTAGGTCTACGGGGCAAATAGGCCCGAATTTTTTTGGGTCTATAATTTTATAGCACAACCCACACTTACCTTTGGGTTGATTGGGCAGGCCTATCCGACTAAGCTCAAATTGTCGTGTCTAACTGCATGTATGCGTGAATAACAAAGTTGCGTCGCTCGCCTCAGCAATACCCTCCATATGTGTTGCTTCCTATCTCTCAATTTATTATTTTGTTTCAACAGTCCAGGTATAATTTGTTTTTCCTTCTCACATAAAGATGCGTCAACCCAACGAAAAAACTTACGTACAATTTTCATCATTCTATAAAAATTGAGATAAATTCAACACCTAAATGGAGATAATTGACTGAAATTCCAAGACACAAAACACATTGAAGGAGATAGGATCCTTATCGGGTAGTTTTCACACCCATAAAACCATCGCCCAACATTCAGCGATCCTTCCAACTTATGGCGATGTTAACCGCCTTTGCTGAACAACTTCAATCGCGATTTTTGATGGGGAAAGTTAGGATTTTTATGTGTAATTTGGGGAAGAACACATTTTTTTTTAATTTTTTTTACCTAAAACCGTTATTGATATTGTTGGCAATAATTTTATTTGATCGGAAATAATGACGTGGAATTTTTTAAATATTATCCAACTTTAATAATAACTAAAAAGTGTTATTAATAATATAATCAACATTTCCTCTTGAGAAAGAACTTCATGTGCTCAATGCTTGCCCAAAATCGACGATGTTCTGTAGTTTCCAGCGAATTTGGGATGAAAATTGTACAATTGAAAAAAAATTGACTAGATTCGAACATCACTTTTTTTAACAATTTAAGAAAATGTATAAAGTTATGAGACTAAATTGGATTCTATCTCTTAGGTTTCGTAACTAATAAAGTTCGAATCTAAGTGAATGTTGAAAAAATTGGTTTGGAATCAATAAATATTATTTAATTGTAATTAAGAGGGTGCGAGACACTCATCTTTAATTAAATTAAATAAAGGGCATAAAATTTAATTTTTGAAAAATGAAACGGCGTAGTGTCAATCACCTCTCAGAGTAGATGATCGTAGTGTTTTTTTTTTGATAAGACAAATGACAACCCATGACCTCTCGCCATAGGTAGTGGTGCTCTAACCACTTGAGCTATCCCACTAACCGTAATGTATTTATAATCTCAAAATCGTATTTGGGCGAGTTAGATATTAAATCACGAAGTTGAAATGTCAACACACTTTTATGAATTAAATAGTGTTGAGAAATGTGGGAGAATTAATTTGGAATTAATACATCCCACATTGAATAATTAGAGTAATTAAAAACTCCTTATAAGTATGAGTTTGTTAGTAGAATTCAATATAGTGACTAAAGACTGGTTAAATAGCCCACATGCACGCACCGCCCAATTGCCCAGCTGGTGTCCCGTGGCAATTGGAATTTGTGTGGACTTTGATCTTGGGCTTGGAATCCATATTAATTTTTTGGAGCTTGGCCCAACTCAAAAAATATGAGCCCAACGTGCGACGCCCAATCAGGATTTGGTTGGCCAAAGGAATTTCAGCACATGTCAGCAGAAATCTGAATTTGAATTCAGACGAACCTTAACGTCGGGCAGGTTCATGGACGTTTCTCATGGAAATTTGTAACGGTTCTGTTACAAGCTGGCCATCAATTCTACAACTCCTGAAAATTGAATTCAGGAGGCTCCTCACCTTGTGGATATGCTCCATCATGCATGTCATTTAAAAAAAATAAACTTTTCTACATACTGCATACCAAACTTTTCTGCATTTCATTGAGTGCAGCCTTCTCCTTGCGCTAATTCAGTTATCCAGAGCTTTACTCGTTGAGGTGCTAAGACATTGTCTACTATAAAATATTGAATGCAAATATCGTCTCCCATCGTTTTTTATCATTCTCTCTTATTTACAGGTGTAAAATATTCAGCACAAGTGCAGAAAATATTCCGTAGATATGCAAAACATTTTGTACATGCACAAGACTTAAAAAATGTGTTGGACCCTTCTACTTCATCTTCTTCCCAATTCTCCACCCAATCTCACACATCAAACACATAGAAATACCACAACCCTTCGATTTCCATTTTGAATTATTTCTCCCACACTGTAAGCCATTGTTGGGTGCTCTATAAACCCAACAATTGAAAAACAAAATATTGGATTGAACGATGGCATCGGGTGAAAATAATGATGGAAATAAAGTTGATGATCTTACGATCACTACCCCTGACTCCAATGAGAATGAGGTTCAAACTTTGAACCCTCATGTCGTACCCGCCTTTGCTCTAATTTGATTGTTTAATTATTCACGGTGAAAAACCTGAGAAGTTCTCGAGTAGTGACTTCAAGAGGTGGCAATAAAAAATGTTGTTCTACCTAACGACGTTACATTTGGCATTGTTCCTCAGAAAGTATCCGCGCGTGATCGCTGAAAGCGACACGGACACGTCCAGGAGAATAACCTTTGATCAATGGAATCAAGGGGATTTTCTATGTCGTAACTATATCCTTGGAGGATTAGTTGATGTACTATACAATATATATTGCAAGGTTAGTTCTGCCAAAAAGTTGTGAGACTCTTTGGAATGAAAGTACAAAACTAGTGGAAGTCGAAACTAAAAAGTTCGTGTAGCTAAATTTTTGGACTTTAAGATGAAAGACATAAAATATGTCGTCAAACAAGTTGAAAAAATTTAAGTTAATCCTACATGATATCCTTGTAGAGGGTATAGTCCTTCTGGACGCTTTCCAAGTAGCTGCTTTGATTGAGAAGTTACCCCCTTGTTGGAGGGAGTTCAAGAGTTATCTCAAACACAAGCGAAAGGAAATGACCTTAGAAGACTTGATCGTCAAACTCCGCATTGAAGAAGACAATCAAAAAATGGATAGCAAGTCGAATCGAGTCTTAATAGAGGCAAAGACAAACTTGATGGAATGTGAAGAACCATCAAAGAAAAGAAAAGGGTCAAATGAAGACAATGACAAGAAATCAATCTCGGAGAAACCAAAGTTCGGTGACTGTTACAACTACGGAAAACCGAACCATATGGCACAAGACTGTAGAGCTCAGATCAAAAGTGCAAAGACAAAGAGTCGAGTGACAAGCTGGCTCAACAAATGCTAACCGACGAAGATTTGTCAGCTTGAGCATGTGTTGATTTTGAATAAATCTATATGTTTTATTCAAATAAATACTTAAGTTGTAGAAGCGTTATAAATAAATTACATTTTTTGAGCATTTATGTAATTATGTGTTCCTTTTATAGTGTCTGAGATTCATAATCTAAAACTATAAACAGATTAATATTCCGAGATATCAATGTGATATATGTGGAATTTGAGACGATATATATATATATATTTTTTTGATGGAACACTTTACCTCTATACTTAAATTACAAAGACGTGTGTGATTTTAAGTTCGTACAAATTAGAGGTGGTTCAAATACCTCGAATTGTGGGGGGTATTGAGGGAAAAAAAGATTTAATCCTTAGCTATAATCAAGAGGGTCAATCTATGATTAAATACTAAAGTGCTAAAAGGAATGAATCGCAGAAAAATCCACAAATTAAAAATGAAAATAGTGGTAACCCAACCTTGTTGACTGGTGATCCCAAGATTTTGGTTCAATGTAAAAATTAAGTTGTGGATGTTTGTTGGAAAATACTTGGTATTTCGATCACTCCTTAAAGAGAACAACATCAAGTGTTGGAACCCATAAGATTATGGTAGAAGTCAAGTCTTGGACTTTTAGGGTATGTTTGTTTCGCGACTATTCCGGCCGGACTTTGGACTTTACAATATCAAATCCCACTTTGTTTTGAAACAAAGTAAGGATTTTGAAATCCTATTAACCCTACTCTATTGCAACACCTACTACTACTCTACTTTTTATTCTCTTTATACACTCACATCATCTACTTTTTATTCTCCCAATACACTCAATAATATAATAATATCACATCAATCAACTTTTTCATCATTCTACCCTATAAAATCCCTCAACAAATATACATTTTTAACTATTCATCAAGATTTTGAAATTCTAGGACTTCAAAGTCCAGGATTTCCCACGTCCACTATAAGCCCAAAACAAACATACCCTTAATGATTCTGATACCTCGAGGAGGATGAGTATGACTATGATGGGATACTCTAAATGGAGATCACCTATATAAGTGAGAAATGAGGGCTGCTTCGACCAAACACTTATGAATACAAAGGGTTGTCCATGGCCAAAACGGACAAAAACATGAGAACGGAAAGACGTTGAGGCTTTGTTATGTCTTCACTGATGTTTCGGTGTATACTTAGGAGGACTAGTTCAAGGCACCGTGTCCACTAAGCCTCCTGTGCACTCGATAGTGGTTCACTACGGAAGGTTCAAAGCCACAAACTAGTTTGCATACTTGTAGGTGTAATTTACACTCATGTGGGGGATAGTTGAAAAAATTGATTTGGAATCAATAAAATATTATTTAATTGTAATTAAGAGGGTGTGAGACACTCATCTTTAATTAAATTAAATAAGGAGAAGAACATTCCACTACAAAGTCACCTAAAAACTTACAACCAGATACAAAGTGCATAAAATTTCTGCACTTTGTATCTGGTTGAAATGGTTTACTCAATCTTGTATCTAATTGTAATTTTTTCAATTAAATAAAGGGCATAAAGTTTAATCTTCTGGAAATTAAACGGCGTAGTGTCGATCTACCCTCGCAGTAGATAACCGTAGTGTATTTATAATCTCAAAATCGAATTTTGGTGAGTGAGAAATTAAATCACGAAGTTGAAACGTCAACACACTTTTTATGAATTAAATAGGGTTGGGAAATGTAGGAGAATTAACTGGGAATTAATATATCCCACGTTGAATATTTAGAGTAATTAACAACTCCTTATAAGTAGGAGTTTGTTAGTAGAATTCAATTATAGTGGCTAAAGACTAGTTCAATAGCCCACAAGCGCGCGCCACACCCGTGGCCCTTGGTTCTTGGCAATTGGACTTTGGTTTTGGGTTGGAGCCCATATTAATTTTTTGAAGTTTGACCCAACTAAAATAATATGAGCCTAACGTGCGAAGCCCAATCTAGGATTGGATTAGCCCAAAGGAATTTCAACACATGTTTGCAGAAATTTGAATTTGAAATCAGAAGAACCTGGATGTCGGGATGTCCAGGTTCATGTACGTATGGTTCGGTTACAAGCTTGCTATCAATTCCATAACTCCTGAAAATTGAATTCAGGAGGCTCCTCACCTGGTGGACTTGCTACTATAAATAGGACTACATGCATGTCATTTAAAAAAAAACACTGAAAATTCCTGAGCCTGCATACTGCATTCCAAACTTTTTTGCATTTTCTAGAGTGCAGCCTTCTCCTTGCGTCAATTCAGTTCGTAGGAGCTTTACACGTAGCAGTTTGCACATATAAAGACGAAATTCATTTTACTTTTGAAAACAATAAGTTAAACCGAGAGCACTATCGTAGCGTATTTCGTTTTACGGGAAAAGGTTCCACCTTGACTCGACTTTGGTGAGTTTTTCTGATATATATTTATTTTGCTATTTGTTCGTGCAGCTGCTGTTTAGTACGTGTGCAAGGTTCGAGACTTTCCAAAAGTTGTTTGTGCAAAGTTCCAGAATTAGTTTTTGCAGAATTCTCCAAAATTAATTCGTGTATGATTTTTCTTGAATTAGCCCGTGCGCATTTTGAATTGTTGAAAAGTATTACTTACTTTATTGGAAAGTACTAGTTCTTTTATTGTAAGTACTATCTTATTTTCAGTATTTTCAATTTCCAATTTTAATTATTTCTCCTACATTGTAAGCCATCATTGGGTGCTCTATAAACCCAAATCACATGCACAAAGAATTCATTGACCTTATAGAAAGACTATAAATTTATTTAGGCCTAAATCGAAGAATACGTTGACCTTATAGAAATTAAGACATGCAGTCGAGACACGTATACTTCGAGATGAGAGAGGCATCAACGTAAATCACTTTCAATATATGCCAAATTGCCAACATGTATCCTGAAAGCCAAGAAAACAAAGTTAAATATTCCAGCATATCACAAAAGTGTCAAATACACCCTTCAATTTACCTCTACAATTTTCTACATATCTAATTCCACTACAACTTGCCACTCATCAAAATCACTCAACCAAATCTTTTTATTTGCCTATATATACAGCTCCCAACAAGCCCAAGTTAATCAACATCCAACACATTTTTCACACACCTACAAATATCATATCTATATATATTTTCACATATTTTCCCAAGTCCAAATTAAGATCATGGATACGGTGATGGCACTAGGGACGGCGAATCCAGTGGTGATTTTCAGCAAAACGAGCTGCTGCATGTCGCATACAATTGTGATGCTGATACGCAGTTTTGGGGCGAACCCTATTGTGTATGAGCTTGATCATCGTCACGATGGCCTTCAAATGGACAAGGCATTAATGGGATTAGGGTGCAACTCTAGTGTTCCAGCAGTCTTCATAGGGAATAAGTATGTTGGTGGCTCAGATGAGATTATGAGCCTCAATATTAAGGGCAAACTCAAGCCACTGCTTATGAAGGCTAATGCTATATGGATGTAGAGAGAGAACAATAAATGTGATAACTAGTTAAGGTTTGATCATAGAGAGAGAGAGGCTAGCTCTTATTTTTGTTTATAAGTTTTGTTTTGCAGTACACTTTTTAAGTGCTGTGAAAAATATAAACTAAAGTTGAACTATTAATATCATTGAACTTGGTTGGAATTAACAGCGGTTTTTGAAGTTTATACATCGGTTTTGAATACCCGATGTTAAAAGCAAACTTTGGCATAAACTTGCTTTGGCCTTTCTTGATCATTTGGATAGGTGCAAGAAGGCCTGGGCCAAAGTTCCCTTTTTTGCTGCTGCACTTTATTCCATTTTTTTATTATGCAATTTTATATTAATTCCGTACGCGTACTAGTTTGCAATTTTTCATAATTTGAGAACTACTATATAAACATTGTTCTAGGTGTCTTTGAAAGCTTTTTAGAATAACAATACCCTTATGGTTTTCTACGCTCACTTCCTAAAGCAACTTGCTAATTCAAGACAATATTTGGTTTTATAAAATCTAAAGGCCTACTTGAGCGGGAGGTTGTGTCTTGTTCAATTTGTTTGATACAATTGTTAAAGCTCAGCTTTATTTGACCCACTTACACAATTAATCCTTTTGCCATGTGTTTGTAATTAAAATATATTTTGAGATCATAGGGAACCTTAACCTTTGCTCATGAATGGTCAATAATATGGAATATGGATAAACGCATTCTAGATTTTATCTTTTCCTTTATTCATATTTTTCGTTTTCAAGGGCATGAAATCTATGAATTTTTTAAATTCACAGCCAAAAAAATCCAATAGAATCACAATTGAATACACCCCCTAAATTTTTGTTTGTCCTTTCGTACTATAGTTTTGACACTGAGGCCTTTGACAACAATTGAGATTCTGGCTTTAAATGTGTGGACTGTATTTTGTCACATATATCATTTTGAAGGAAATAAGAAATCCAGACATACTGCATGCATGAGATAGAGTACATCAATTAATCATCACATATTTGCAATTCTAAAATATTGTCACACCCAGATTTGACAAGGAATTCAAAATTTGGTAGTATAAAAGTATCGACCATGTAATTCTATGAACATTAACATAGTTTTGGCCATTATAAAAAAAAGAATTGGTCTTTGGACTTTTTAGAAAAATGAGAGATTTAGACATTAAAAATCAATTAAAAAATTAAAACAATTACCAGAATTAAAAGATTTGTATGCTTCATAAAATTTAAATGTTTTGGCATAAAATAGTTGATTCATTGTACACTAATTCATCAACTGAAAAAGGAATCATTTGACTATAAATATTTTGGCTAATAATGAAAACAATCGTAGTCTATGGTGGCCTAAATAAACATGGGTTGTTTTGATAAATAAAATGCTTTGATTTAATGGCAATATTAATGTCTGAAAACTGCATAATATAACTTCTTGAATAAAATCAAAAGGAGGAAGAAATAGCTTACTGAAAAATCTTGTTTTTGATGATGTGAAAAGAGAGATTGTTTGCTAAAAAGAGAAGTATCTTGTGCGAGATCTCGGCATTCTTTTAAGATTGGAAAAATATTTTATGTGACCGCTTTGAAAAAGAGAACGTGTATATAAAGGGTAGGAAAAAAAGGAATATTGGTTGAGAAAATTTTGGGATCATGATTCATCTAAAGTTAAACGTGGTTTTTTTTTCCTAAAACTTTAGTAAAATATATTTTGGAGAGCTAGTCAAAACAAATTTTGAGATAATTGAGGATCAAGGCATCGATAGGAATATAGAAAAGTAAAATTTACCTTTATCTACATATAAGTGCATCTATCATATTATATCTATAATAGGGATGGCAACGGGGCGGGTTTGGGGCGGGTTTAGCCAAACCCGTAACTCGCCCCGCCAAATTTTTTGCCAATCCGTAACCCGCCCCGCTCTGCCGGGTTTTTGAACCCGCTCTACCCCGCCCCACCCCGTGAACCCGACGGGTTTAACCAGCACCGCGTCCAATTTCATTTTTCTCTACATTTTTTAATTCATACTCCTAACTTCATACATATCATTCCTAAAAAATAACACAGTAACTAGAATCATTCAAATTATAACAAACAAAATACCTAATTTCATAATCAATCTCACATCATAGAGTACAAAATTCAAAAGTTTTAATCAATCCACATCAAAGAAGATTATTTAATAGGACAGTCACTGAATTAGCTCTAGTTCCTTCTTCAGACTCCATCTATTTTAAAAAAGATAGATACGTTAGTATTTTAGAAAAATAAATAAAGATGAAAATAAATAAATAAGAAGAAAAATAATTTATCTCTACCTCCAATTCATTCAATTATTTTGCAGTCTTCCAATTCATACAATTAAAACTTGAATTTGTATTATTTGGGTGAATTAATTGAAATTTGTTTTGAATTATGTACATTAGATATCTACTCATTCTAATTTCTTCTCAATCTAAACTAAAACACTTATTCGATTAAAGAAACTGATAAAGCAAAAAAAAGAAAAAATTCAAACAATTCACCGTGAAAGAAATAAAACCTATACAAAATACATTTAATTTAATAAAAAATTATAGAATTAATATATATTTATATATGCGGGTCCGGGGCGGGTTTACCTAATACCGTAACCCGCCCCGCACCCGGCAAAAAACCCATTTGACCAGGTTTAACCCGCCCCGAAACCTGTTTGACCGGGTTTTAACCCGCCCCATTGCCATCCCTAATCTATAATTTGTTTAAAATAAATCATTTATAAATAATCTATAAGAATAATTACATAAATATCTAGAATTTCTAACTTAAATTGTAGTATGTGAAGCATGTCATATGACCATCTTTTCCATGATCAATGCAAAATGTCCTATGTATTTCATAACATATTTCTTAGTGAAAATTGAGATTTGAGTATTTAATGAAAAATTTAATATTTGATTCTTGTAGATAGAGATAGGTAGAGATAACATGTTAAATATATATTTTTCATAAAATCTATAGTTAAATTAGTAAATTTTAGAATTATTATTATTATTATATAAAAGAAGGATACATTAAAATTGAATTATAACCAAGTTTTCGCTGGTGGCTGCTTTTAAAATTTTGAGATAAAAGATTTATGAACATTAACATGTAAAGTTAAATCAAGGATTGGAATTTTAAATTTATTTATGGTATTAAATTTTGGATTTACGAAACAAATTTTATACTTATCAAAGAGAAATCAAGAATTCATAGAAATAAATATTAAAACCAAATCTATAACTAATATTGGAGACTTGGTTTTGAAATTGCTCTATTTGAAATAGAAAAGACATTTATGGAATTTTATTTTAAAATCAATAATTATGATAATATTATTTTGGATTTACTAAATAGGTTTCATTTATGAGAGAGAAAGTGAAGAATTCTGGAAGGTAAAAATTAAAATTCAAATATCCTGTAATTCTGTAAAATTATGAAAAGAAGTTGGAGGAAATTCTGGAATTTTGATAAAATTTATCTTTTATAAGTATTGAAATATAAATTGAATTTTAAAAGTATTGGAAAAATCTCTTATGAAAGTTTTTTTTTTTTTTAAATAATAATAATAATAATAACTGAAAAAAATAACAAAAAAAAAAAAAAACTGACTTTGAGAAACTTAAGGAAAATATTTCATTTAAGAAAATAATAAGCTATGAAATCCCCGATGAAAAAGACGTGGGCATCATGTTTGAGAAAATGTGTAAAGAGTTATTCAAAGAAAATGCATCTACAGGCATTTATCTTAATATAATATAAATATTAACTTTAAAAACATATATGATAAGAATGAATTTCAATATATATCTAAGATAAATAACTTAAGAATTTTCATGCAGTGAATTTACTTTATGACATGTTATAACATAAAATCGCTTTGAACTTTAAAATTGAACTTTAACTTAAGAATGTACTTTAGTCAATCTATGTCATAAATCGTAATTTCATTTGATCTTTTTTTTTCCATGACCAAATAGTAAATATTTTGAATCATATATCATGCGATCATCTTTTCCATGATCGATGTAAAAGGTGATATGTAATTTCATGTCATACCTTATAGGAGTTGTAGCGGTGGGCGATGGTGAATGTCGTAATTTATACTCAATAATGCATGCTTTAAAATTCATTTGCACACAAAATTTTCTTGACTCAAGAGTAAAGGTATTTTTTTTATTAACAAATAATTTTTAAAAGAAATAGTAAGTCTTTAAATGAAAATTTTCTTTTTACAAGTCTACAAGAATGTAAACCTGACTCTGATACCACTTGTCACACCCCGATTTTTCAAAGGCTTTTGAATACTTCTTTAAATAGCAATTTAAATCAAATACTTTAAAATTGACTATGTGGTCATACTTGAATTTAAATGTGGCAGTGGAAATAATTAATTTAATTCAAAACATATTTAAAGATTTTCAAAGACTTTTAACGAAAAGTATAGGTGAGCAGATTTGCACAAAAGCTTAAAAATTCCTTAAGACAAGTAAATCAATAATATTAATTTGTATAAAAACTTTCAACGAAATACTAAAAGTACTAGCCATTTTAAAATTTAAAGGTAAACTTCATTTTATTAAACAAAAGGAGATGTGACTCTAAATAAAAAATACTTTCCTTCTCAAAAGCTATTTATTAAAAACATAAATTTAACATGATGTTGGGATATTTTAGTTTTGATAATTTATGTCAAAACATTATTAACTTGTGTTATTCAAGCTAATTTACAGATAACAAGTTAAGGGGGAACGAAAGAACAAATTGAGGGGGAACTCACGAAATCAGAAGAAAATGATCGAGATCAGACGAAGCTGCAGACGAGAATGATCGAGATCAGATGAGTCAGATGAGTTCCGGAGTTAGCTGATGAGCTGTGCAAAATCAGAAGAGAAGAAAAAGCTAAAGCCAGCAAATCAGAAGAGAAGGTTGCAGATCAGAAGATGAGCAGATGAGACTGATCAAGATCAGACGTGATCGAGATCAGATATGAAGAAGAGCAGATGAGACTGATCGAGATCAGACGTGATCGAGATTAGATATGATAATCTTATATGCCAACCTGTTGCAAATGACCTGATGCTATCCTGAGATGATCCTAAAGATATGTTGATCTGATCACCGAAATAATCAAATCAGCAAGAAGAAATCGATAAGCTTTGAGTCAAGTGACCGAGGGTCAAGATGTTTGAACTCGTGAGAACCGAACTCGCAAGCCTAAGTGTCAAGATGCCCGACGTATAAGGTCCTCCTCAAGAGAAGTCTGCTTGAATCAAGAACCCGAGACTCAAGAAGTTATCAAGAACACAAGGCTCGATAACTCAAGGCTCAGATAGAACCGAGGATCCCGAGACTCGTAAGATCCTCAAGAATATAAATTTAGAGACTCGTAAGAAATCAAGAATATACCCGTTAGATTCAAATTCACCGACGTGGACCAATGAGAGGAAGACGACAAGCCTGAAAAGCTGCAAAAAGCTACAGAGTAGTATGAATTTGAATGTGATTCTCTCCAACGGTAACATTCAAATCCACACTATAAATACAAGTTCTTCCTTCATTATCAAGTGTGGAATAAATGCGAAAGAGTGTGGAGAATGTAGCAAACGATGATACAGAGCTAAGAAGATATGGGTTCTAGTAGTTCCCAGCCAAGGTCGTGTGCCAGATGATGCGAGTCCTGAAATATGGCCTGATCGTAGCACGGCTAAGGCATTCAACATGAATTGTGCTCCCAATCCTATATACTCAAGCAATCCCACCATAGAACACAGAGCTAGGAATACACGCATATATTCAAGAGTGTTCAACCCTAGATCTAAGCACAAATGTTATATCCTAAGCTTAGAGAGGTTTTCCCATCCTTAGCATCGAGGCTAAACAAATGTAAGGGAAATTCTCAACCCAGTTGGAAACCAAACAAACCTTTACCTAAACTCAAAGTTAGGTTAAGATTGATAGGTGAGTGTGAACTCGGTAAACATCTATCGGCAATCCCGTAAGGGAGATAAGTCCCGCTAGAGTGTGAACTTGGTAAACATCTATCGCAATCCCGTAAGGGAGATAAGTCCTACTTGAGTGCAAACTTTTCGGTAAACATCTCGGCCATCCCGTGAGGGGTATAAGTCCCCCAGGTTAAAGTAGGTTAAGGTTCCCCTGTGTTAAGGGAAGAGTGGATGTAGGGCGGGTTTCGTCCGAACCACTAAAAAATATCGTGTGTTCTTTACTGCTTTATGTTCATACTTGATATATGCATTCGATTACAAGCAAAACAACACACATCGTTCTTAAAAGCAAAAAAATTGGTATCACCATTCCCTCACCCCTGTTTTATATGCATCTCACGACATGTTTCGCATCAGCACGGTCAAAATGGGTTTTCAATAGTCTAAACATCGGGACCTTCAATTGGTATCAGAGCGGGTTGTTCAACAGATCACTATTTTCAAAGTGATCGCCTGAACTGATCTATTTTTTTAAAACAAAACCCGATCTCTGTAAATGCATATATTTTCATATGTTTTGGCGTCATTATCAAAAAGGGGGAAATTGTTGGGATATTTTAGTTTTGATAATTTATGCCAAAACATTATTAACTTGTGTTATTCAAGCTAATTTACAGATAATAAGTTAAGGGGGAACGAAAGAACATATTGAGGGGGAACTCATGAAATCAGAAGAAGATGATCGAGATCAGACGAAGCTGCAGATGAGAATGATCGAGATCAGATGAGTCAGATGAGTTCCGGAGTTAGCTGATGAGCTGTGCAAAATCAGAAGAGAAGAAAAAGCTAAAGCCAGCAAATCAGAAGAGAATGTTGCAAATCAGAAGATGAGCAGATGAGACCGATCAAGATCAGACGTGATCGAGATCAGATATGAAGAAGAGTAGATGAGACTGATTGAGATCAGACGTGATCGAGATTAGATATGATAATCTGATATGCCAACCTCGCTGCATTTAATTCGATGTTATCCCGAGATGATCCTGAAGATATGTTGATCCGATCACCGAAATGATCGATCGGTCAGAAATCGATACTTCGAAATCAAGTGACTGAGGGTCAAGATGTCCGAACTCGAGAACTCAACTCAAAGCCCAAGTGTCAAGATGCCCGACGTATAAGGTCCGGCCAAGAGAAGTCTCCGAATCAAGAACTCGAGACTCAATGGTTATCAAGAAATCAAGGCTCGGATAACTCAAGGCTCGATAGAACGAGGATCCCGAGACTCGTAAGATCCTCAAGAATATAGCCGTTAGAGACTCGTAAGAAATCAAGAATATAGCCGTTAGATTCAAATTGATGTGGACCAATGAGAGGAAGACGACAAGCCCGAAAAAGTCGCAAAAAAGCTACAGAGTAGTATGGATTTGAATGTGATTCTCTCCAACGGTAACATTCAAATCCACACTATAAATACAAGTTCTTCCTTCATTATCAAGTGTGGAATAAATGCGAAAGAGTGTGGAGAATGTAGCAAACGATGCTACAGAGCTAAGAAGATATGGGTTCCAGCAGTTCCCAGCCAAGGTCGTGTGCCAGATGATGCGAGTCCTGAAATATGGCCTGATCGTAGCACGGTTAAGGCATTCAACAGGAATTGTGCTCCCAATCCTATATACTCAAGCAATCCCACCATAGAATACAGAGCTAGGAATACACGCATATATTCAAGAGTGTTTTACCTTAGATCTAAGCACAAATGTTATATCCTAAGCTTAGAGAGATTTTCCCATCCTTAGCATCGAGGCTAAACAAATGTAAGGGAAAATCTCAACCTAGTTGGAAACCAAACAAACCTTTACCCAAACTCAAAGTTAGGTTAAGATTGTTAGGTGAGTGTGAACTCGGTAAACATCTATCGGCAATCCTGTGAGGGAGATAAGTCCCGCTTGAGTGCGAACTCGGTAAATGTCTCGGCCATCCCGTGAGGGGTATAAGTCCCGCAGGTTAAAGTAGGTTAAGGTTCCCCTGTGTTAAGGGAAGAGTGGATGTAGGGCGGGTTTCGTCCGAACCACTAAAAAATATCGTGTGTTCTTTAATGCTTATGTTCATACTTGACATATGCATTCGATTACAAGCAAAACAACACACATCGTTCTTAAAAGCGAAAAATTTGGTATCACCATTCCCTCACCCCTGTTTTATATGCATCTCACGACATGTTTCGCTTCCGCACGCAGAAAATGGGTTTTCAATACTCTAAACATCGGGACCTTCACATGACTCAATATTCAACATAAAATCAATTGTTGTAATAGTAAAATTTAAGTAATCACTTAAGGCAATCCACCTCCCCCTTCGCCGTGCTCCTTAGTCTGTAAAATATTAATGAGATTGAGATGAACAAAACAACTAGCTCAGTGGGATTCCCTCACAATGTTATAATTAAATATAACACATAAATAAAATCATTAACTCACATAACATGCATCATATTTAACGAGTCAAGGATCTTTTCCATCCTGAGTCGTATTGGTCAATCTGTATACGGTGGAGTTGCCCCCAAGAATCTTTTCCATCCTGGACCGTGGTCTCCACAAGTTCAAGTTACAACGATCTTTTCCATCGAGTAACCAAATAATTTAATATAACATTCCACGTAAATCATGTAGCTGCCAAACTTTAGAAATCAATATTAGAAGTCACATGTTTGAGTTTTGCATCATTAAATCTTTTCGGCCATTAAAAAATTTTAAAACAATAGACAATTCTTATTCACAGTAGTTACTCCAAACGGTAAAATTAAAAAATCAAAATATTCATTTTCAGGCTTTTAAAATTGGAAAGGTTTTGGCCTCAAAATTTAAGGCATTCGACACATTTAATTAAATCTACAAAGTTATATCTTGCAACTATTTGAATAAGAAGCAATGACATAGGAATGGTTACCAGAAGACGAAATGTGGAAAAGGCGTTCGGCTTGTTTTTTGCAACAAGAGTGGCAGCGACGCAAAAATTTTCCAAATTAAATAAAACTCAAGTTTGTGATGAAATTTTTTTCTTGTCGTCAAAGTATGAAACTGCAGTGTATATAAATAAAAGGTGAAGAAATAATAGGTTGAGATTTTTGGTCTTAGAGTCAGATTAAGTCTTCACGTTTAAATTTGAATGTTTGAAATAATAGTTATCCAAAACAAACTTAGACAATTTTGGGGAATCAAGGTTTACCTAAGCATTATATTTTAAAGAAAATAGATAAATAAAATATATACATACAAAAAGCATTTAAGCTTTTACCGTGTAACATCATATAAAAACCCTTGCATACATTTTTTTTTCAAATCTTTTAATATAAATGTAAATAAATTCATTTAAACAATAGGCAAAAATGTCTATTCTCAACTTGCAATACTATTTTTTGTCCTATAATTTATTTAACTCACTTTTGTGCCCTTTTTTTACCATTGTATCCTTCTTCTTTAATCCCATCTCAATCTCATCTCTTAATCTCATCTCAATTCCACCATATTTTCCAACATCTAAACAAGTCCTGAACACAAACCGACCTGCCCCAGCCCGACCTGACCCAAACCTATCCGACCCGGCCCGGCCCGATCCCAACCGGCTCAACTCAAACCCAACCCGAAATGATTCATGGTTCAATGTTCGAGTTAATGATTCAGGGTTTAGGGTTTAAGGTCGTGTTTGGATGGTATAAAAATAAATGATAGAATGAGATAAAGATAGGATAGGGATGAGACTAAGGAGGGGGGTAGAATGATAAAAAAAGAGCACAATTGTGAGTTGAAAAAGTTTTAGGGCAAAAAAGAGTTATGCAAGTTCAAAACGGGCAAAAAAAGAGTTTCTCCCTTTATTTATTAAAAACTTATACATTTTTTTTTTGATAGATTTATTTTATCTCAATTAACATATATATTTCATTCTTTCTTTTAAGTTCTTTTAACAATTTAGGGTGATTAAAAAATTTTGGGTAATTATTTTATATAAAACATGTGGTAATAATGCATTTATTATTATTATATTTTTTTTTGACAGGAAAGTAAATTATAGATTATATAGCCGGAAAATCGGCTTCATCAGTGTACATAATCACCTCCATAATAGATGGTGACAAATAGCAAGACTCACACGAGTAGGCAAACTGTGCCCGCTCATGATTAAAAGAACAGGAATTGAAATTACTACAAAGAGCAAGAACATCAGCAATGATACCTCAAAAGTTTGAGATATCTTGTTTCGGTCTTCTCAAAGCCCAAAAAACCACCTGTGAATCAACTTCCACTATAATATTGGCAACACCCTTGTCCAAAGATGCACGTACAGCTTGAGCTTCCGCCACTTCAACTGACATCGAGTTTGAGATAGTAGACACCAGAGCGTTACGCTTACGCGCATACCAAATAGCCCACAGGATACATGCGAAACGCGGGTATTCGTGACGCTCAAGCTGGGATGTCTTCTCCATAATCCATTCTTCAATTGGTATAGCATCCTCATTCCTCATCTCGAGATCAGATTTAGGCAAGAAGGTAGTATTCCATGAATAGGCGCACCTTCGATCGGCGTAATATCCAATGTCCATGTCCACTTCCATTTTCTGTCCAATAAGGCTTATTGTGGTAATAATACATTTAGCGTACGTAGTGTATCGCGATTTAGTATATATATTTAGTCTATTCAACATTCAAGTCGAACTTAAAAAAATAATTAAGTGTATTTTCTTGAAGTCAATCTCACATCTTTGACACGTGGATGATGTACACATTAGGCTAAAATGGACGTCATAATCGAGGCCTATTTCATGAATCTTATTTATTGCTTGCGTTTGATTGTTTTTCATGGTTGTACGTAAGCATATTTGTATTTCACCATAAACGCAAATTTCGTGTTAACATGAAAGATTCCACATACTCCGGATCAAAATAAATGAGTTTTATAAAGACATGTGATAGAGGTGAGAATGCTTTATCATTCATGGAGAAATTTGAATGTTTGCTCATTAATCCACGTAGTTTTTAGATCATTTTATTTATTAATTATTTAATTTAGACATTTCGTATATCATGTTAATTTAGTACAAAACTAATATAAATAGTTCATTTCAGACATTGTAATAGGAGATTTGAATGAAATAGAAAACGTATCGGATTTTATCCCTTTGTTCGTGTTTTTATTATTGTTCTTCCGGTATTCGTAATGAATCAACGAAATTAAAAATTAATCACGTTTTTGTATTCATCCGGGTATTCTAAGAATCAACCGATAATACTCATATATATGCTTCCGCCACCTGCATCAACATCTCTCAAATTCCCTCTTCCCGAATGACTTTTAATTAAATTTGGAATTTGAAAAGGCTTGATTTCGCCTTGATGGATCCTGTTGGGAAATTTATAGTTTCGATGGAAGTTCCAAAACAGATAATATAATAGGACCAGACATGCCTGTTAGCTGACTGATGATATAAATAGCATATAAGATGACCAGCTGAAGTGTATAGACAGCTGAAGTAACAGATAGGTCAGATATTGAGGGGGAACTCAATATGTATAGGTTAAGTCTTGAAGATCAGAAGATCAGCTAACTCGAAGATCAGATTATGAAGATCTAGAGATTGAAGCAGATAAGCTGAGAATCAGATAAGTCATGAAGATCAGAGATGTTGAAGAACTGATCAACAAGAAGCAGACAAGTCAAGACTGAAGACATCAAGACCAGACGACCTACATCCAAAGACTTCAAGTGAAGGTCAGTAAGTTGTGCTAAGAAAACTTACAACCAGATGACCTAAGTCAGGTAGACAGATCGGGATTCCGACTGATCTATGTCAACTCCATCAGGTGACTACTTCAATGTTACCTAGTACGAGTCAAGTGTTCAGACAAGAAGAATGTTAACCTTGTTGCTTATTCAAGTGCTGCGAATCGTACTTGATAACCAATGAGGAGTCGACAACACACGTACGGAGTTCTGACAGTCTGCAGAACGGTGGTTCAGTGTCAACGGCTAGAAAGGACAAGTTTGCATGCTTTTGGCCATGCCACCCCTGAAGCACGTCAAATCCGTCTGCAGACCTACCTAAAATAGACCGAAATTCGAATTGCTCTCCAAAGGCTAGTTCGATTTCGTGCCTATAAATAAGGGATCAAACCTTCATAGTAAGGTTACAGAAATTATCATCAAGCTCAAGCACAAGCAATTTCCGCACAAAGAAAACCAAATCGAAGATTTATTCTTAAGTGTTCATCCCTTAGTTCTTAGCCAGAATACTTATCCTCTAGCTTTAGGCTACTTAGAAGATAGGATAGTATTCCAATTGGAACAAAACAAATCTTATACCCAAACACTGTTAGGTTAAGTTTGTTATAGCATAATTTCTATCTAGGGTTTCTAGATTAGATTTCTGGGATTGGTTGAGTGAGAACTCGTTAAATATCTGTTCGTTGTACTTTGTTGGACTAACACATTAAACTAAGTCCAGTTGGTTAAGTTAGTGCCCCTGCTGATAGGGAAGTGTGGACGTAGGACAAGTTGTCTGAACCACTATAAATCTGTGTGCCTTTAATCTGCTTTACACATACTTGGGCACTACTATTGTTATTTGCATGCATATTCTGTACCAGGATTAGATTAGCATCAAGCTAATGATCTGATAAGTTTAATACTTTAGTTATCTGATTCAAACCAGAATGGTCAGAATCCTTATTTGAGTAAAATTGGTTATCACACGGGTTAACTAATCTTCCGCACCATCAGTTAAACTGATAGACGCCGAACTGATCTGCCTGCCAGATCTGTAAGTTGGATATCAGTCCAAACTGATTCTCATCGCACTCTGATCAGGCATACTTGCAAATCACACCTGATCCACTAAAAAGTTTTTGAAGTCTATTCACCCCCTCCCCTCTAGACTTCAACCCTCACTGAAACCCGTTCGGGACCTACAAGTGGTATCAGAGCAGTGGTTCTTCTGACCATTGGCTTTGAATATCATTGGTTCTTGAGAAAGAACCTCTGTGGTCACTTGAACTGATCTTTGAAAACCGTTTTTAAAACTCATATATTTTCAAAATCACCACAAGCATGGATAACACTTCAGGTATGCATCATAATCTAGCCATGTTTTCTGTTGATGAGTATGTAGATTGGTCCATCGACATGAGAGATCATCTGGGAGTGATCAGCAACAGAATGGATGAGATTTTTGAGATAGGACCGATTATCATCTATCACTTTAACCCAGCTGAAGCAGGACGAGATCCTACGCAACCAGTTGGAGCAAAAATCAGAAAGAGTCCCTCTCTGATGGATGCAGATGAGAGGATATTGTCTAACCTGGATACTATTGCCAGACATCTCATCATGAAAACTATGGATGCTACTACACGAGAGAAAGTGAAGTACCTGAAGACAGCTAAGGAAGTTTGGGATACGCTTGCTGAAATCTGCAGAGGAAATGAACAGATCAAGGACAACAGACTGCAAGCTGAGCTAGTTGTATTTGAGAAACTTAAGATGATACCGAATGAAACAGTTGATCAATTTGATGGAAGGATCACACGAGGAGTCAACCGACTTCGTGATCTAGGACGAGTAATGTCAAACAAGGATATCAACTACAAGATTCTCAGATCATAAACTAAGAAATGGGATACCAAAGTGACCGTGATTAAGGACTGTCAAGATATTGCTACTATGAAACCAAATGATCTAATCTTCAGTTTGAAAGCCCATGAGTTCGACCTGATTGAGAGAGGACAAGGATCAGATGATGTCCCTGCTGAAGCTGCTGCTAACTCAGCTAAATCTGTTGCATTCCAGGCAACCAGTAGCAGTTCATGAATCGTGGAACCAGTTGGAAACATCATCAGCCAGGCCGAACAGATTGCACTTCTAACGAGAAAACTTGAACGGACAAATGTTCAGATGGGCAAGTACAAAAAGTTCTATGATGACTATCGACGAAGTAGAGGAAGATATCGAAGATCTACTGACAGATCACAAGAGAGATATCGTTCTTTAGATGATAGGGACAACAGAAGAGATGACCGAAAAGATGATCACATAGATGAAAGGAAAGATGATCGGAGAGAGGATCGCAGAGAGAGTAGACGAGATGAAAGATCATATAAGAGAGGTTCGGATTACAGACAGAATGGAAAGTCTCCTGACAGATCATACCGAAGAAATGATTCACCGAATAGAGGAAATTCTGGAGATTCAAGGGTTTGTTACAACTGTCAGAAACTAGGTCACTAGAGTGTTGATTGCCCCGATCTGACTCCCAAAGAGAGAGAAGAGAAACGGAACAGAAGAGAACAAAGGTACCGAGACAGAAAAGCCATGGTTGCAGACACATCAGGAATTGACGATTCTTATCTTCCATCAAATGACTCTGGATATTCATCTGTTGAAGATTTATGTCTGATTACCACAACTGACAATGTCGATGATTTTAACTTCTCATCTGATGACGACATCTGTCTGATGGCCAGAGAAACTGACCAGTCTGAGGTAATCTCTAAACCTTCTGTGGTTTCTTGTTCTACACATGTTGTGCTTAGCACATCTGCTGGAGAGATTAACCTACAAGTCTACAATGACCAATTGCTTGATGACCTCTCTAATGCAATAGATACTTATACACGAGTGGAAGTTGAGAACGATAACTTAAGGGCTAAGAATATTCGACTTGTTAAGGATATTGAGGCAAGTAAAGCAGCTGAACTAAAATCAGCTGAAACTGTTCAGAACATGACTAAAGAACTGGAGGTTCTGAAGTCAGTACTACTGATCAGGAAAAGCTGATTAAGGAACAGTTGGCTCTCAATGAACGACAAGCTGGAGAACTCAAAGTCCTTTAAGCTAAGTTTGTTGAACTCTTCCGACTGCATGAGAATCTGAAAATATCTGAGGACAATTTGCTTAAGAAAATAGAGGTTTTCACAAAATCTTCTAAGACTGTTCAAGATCTGAACAACTATTTTCATAAGCCAATTGACAAGAAGGTAATTGGGTATGAGAACCCTTCTGGATCCTCAAAAGCCCTGTCTGGTTCACATCAAAAAAGTGTAACCAAACGAGTTTCTGATCAAGATACACGAAAAGCCAAATCTGTATCAGATAAGGGAAAAGGATCAGCTGACCAGGCAAGGCAAGTGTCGGATCAGAATGGGAACAGAAATGGACCCCAACTGATCAGACACCAGCCAAGGAATGAACAGAAGAATCTTGTTCTTCTGAAGAGACCTCAGCCAAATCAGCAGAGTAGGCCTCAGTCTGGACCATCTCGAAAGGGACAGTATCAGCTGAAGTCAACTCAATCCAAGCTGCCTAACAAGCAAGCTAATGGTAAACTGCTAAGACCATCTATGCCAAAAAGATATGAATCTTTTAATGGTAGCAGTCGTACCTACCCTTACAATCAGAAACCTAGGGCTGCTGCACCTGAGCCCCACTGGATTAAAAGAAGACAAGTTTCAATGAAAAATCCCAAGTCTTCTGATCTGTCCAAGGCTCACACTAATAATCATACTGATCAGATTGCATATGAAGAAACATATGATTATGTAGATATTTATGGGAGACAAATCAAGCCTTCTGTGTTCAACAAAGGTGCCAAATTTGTTTGGATCCCGAAAGGTACCTCTAACCCCCCAGGACCCGATTCTACTGAGGTACCTAAAATCTGACTTGCTCGCAGGCTCGAGTGGGACTGTCTAATAAAGGAGGTGTACAAGCAACTATCTGGTACATAGACAGTGGATGTTCAAGGCACATGACTGAAAGTCAACATCTCCTCAACAACTACATTGAGAAACCAGGCCCACGAGTTCTCTTTGGGGACGACAACTATGGTTTTACCAGAGGAGTTGGAACCTTAGTGAACTATGATGTACATGTTACAGGTGTTTCATACGTTGATGGCTTAAGGCACAACCTGTTATCTGTATCACAGTTCTGTGACAACAGATTTAGTGTTGAGTTCTCTTCAGATCAATACACAATCAGAAATCGAGTGACTCAACAGATTTTGCTAACTGGCTCCAGAAAAGGAACGATTTATACAGCAGATTGGGACAGTTGTCCAAAAAGTGCATGCTTGATTGTTAAGAGTTCAAAGAGCTCCAGTTGGCTCTGGCACAAAAGAATGAGCCATCTGAACTTCAAAACTCTTAACAAGATAACAAGGATGTCCTTGGTTGAAGGTCTCCTGAATGAAGTATTCTCTAAGGATCAGACATGTGCCGCATGTCAGAAGGGAAAACAAATAAAAGCTTCATTCAAAGAGATACCTTCTCCTCCATCCAGCAGAGTATTACAACTGCTCCATATGGATCTATTTGGACTAGTTACGCCTCTTAGTTTCAGTGGACGCAAATACACTCTAGTGGTCATGGATGATTACTCCAAGTTCACCCGTGTTGTATTCTTGTATAAGAAGAGTGAAACTACAACAAAGTTACCTGAACTTCTCAAGAAGATTCAGAATGAGAAGGGTCTCAGCATAGTGAAAATCAGATCAGATAAATGTACAAAATTCTTGAACCAGTTTATATCTGATTTTTTCTTTGAGTTTAGTATACATCATGAGACATCAGCTGCAAGAACACCACAACAGAATGGTGTAGCAGAAAGAAGAAACAGAACACTTAAAGAAGTTGCACGCACTATGTTAGCTGAACATGCTACACAAAGCCGTTTCTGGGCAGAAGCTATCAACACTGCATGCCACACGCAAAACAGATGTTCTCTGACTAAGATTCACTTTAAAACACCCTATGAACTGTGGAAGGGCAGAAAACCTCGTGTTTCCTACTTTCATGTGTTCGGGTGCAAGTGTTTCATACACAACAATGGGAAGAGTCAGTTGAGAACCTTCGATGCCAAGTCAGATGAGGGTTTATTCTTCGGATATTCCTCAACCAACAAAGCATTTAGGGTCTTCAACAGACGAACCCTAGTTGTGGAAGAAACACCTCATGTGGTCTTTGATGAGTCATCATCTGATCAAGAAAAATCTGTCTTAGAACGGACGGTACCAGATGCACCAGATGCACAGAAAATGGATCAGCTAAGGCTCAAAGGAAATGAATCAAATTACGTCACAGTATATATTCCTAACTTTGACCTTGATGATTCACCAGGTCAGAAAGACCCTAAGGTACGTACAACTGTCGATGAAGAAGCTACCCCAGCTGAGACAGTAGTAACTAAACCGTTTGGTTCAGGGGGGACATCTGACACTCGGACAGATAATCAGCAAACTGAGATGATTCAAACATCTGCTGAAATCTGCTCTTGTCAGATGGATCCCATTCAAGTGCCTTTCCAGGTTTCTAGTGATGAAAATGTAGCAGGTGATGATTATGAAGATATTCTGGAAGACACATCTGTTCTAGAGGATACATCTGCTGCACAAAGGAACTCTCTAAAGGATCATCCAACAGATCTGATAATAGGAGATCCAACTGATAGAGTTCAGACTAGACATCAGCTTGCCGAAAGTGCAATGTATTGTTGTTATCTGTCTCTGAAAGAACCTCTAACTGTTGAAGAAGCTCTATCTGATGCAAGGTGGATGTTAGCTATGCAAGAATAATTAGAGCAGTTTGAGAGGAATCAAGTTTGGGAACTTGTAGACAGACCAACTCACCAAGATGTGATTGGCACTAAGTGGGTATTCAAGAACAAGAAGGATGAGCACAATGTAATAACCAGAAATATGGCAAGACTTGTTGTTAAGGGATATTCACAATCAGAAGGGATTGATTATGATGAAACCTTTGCACCAGTCACTCATCTGGAAGTCATTCAGTTGTTTCTGGCTTATGCAGCTCATAGGGGATTTATTGTGTATCAAATGGATGTAAAGAGTTCATTCTTAAACGGGGTACTAGCAGAGGAAGTTTATGTTGAACAACCTCCTGGCTATGAAATGAGCAACCAAGTGTACCGTTTAAGAAAAGCTATTTATGGACTGAAACAGGCTCCAAGAGCTTGGTATGATATACTATCCCAGTTCTTGATAGAGAATGGATTCACCAAGGGCTTGATTGATCGGACCTTATTCAGAATAGAAGATGGAGAAGACATTCTCATGGTTCAGATCTATGTGGACGACATTATATTTGGTTCACACAATCAGAAGCTATGTGAGAAATTCAGTAAGCTGATGCAAGGAAAATTTGAGATGTCCATGATGGGTCAGATGAGCTACTTTATAGGTCTTCAAGTCAAGCAGGCTCACACTGGGATATTCATCTGCCAGGCAAAGTATACAAGGAATTTGTTGGCTAAGTATGGATTCAGAATTGCAAAGAAGCCAGGATTCCAATGTTGACTGCATTTAAGATGGACCCAGATGAAGGTGGTAAGAAAACTAATCAGAAAGAGTATAGGGCTTTGATTGGATCATTATTATACCTGACTGCAAGCAGACCCGATATAACTTTTGCAGTAGGTGTATGTGCCTGATTTCAGGCTAATCCCAAACAAAGCCACCTGGAAGCAGCTAAGCGGATTCTGTAGTATCTGAAGGGTACTGTAAACTTAAGTTTATGGTATCCAGCAGATGATAATCTAGATCTTAGTGGGTACTCTGATTCTGATTATGGAGGATGTAGGATAGATAGGAAATCTACATCAGGTACTTTTCAGTTTTTGGGAAGCAAGCTGGTCTCTTGGTTTTCTAAGAAGCAAACATTTGTTGCCACATCTACTACTGAAGCAGAATATATGGCTGCTGGTAGTTGTTGCTCCCAACTGCTCTGGCTTTGTCAGCAGCGGAGGGGTTACAACATAATTGCTACTAATGTGCCTATCTTCTGTGACAGTAATAGTGTGATTGCTATCACTCAGAACCCAGTTCTGCACACAAGATGCAAGCATGTGGACATCAGACATCACTTTATCCGAGACCATGCAGAAAAGAAGAACATCAGAATGGAAAAGATCCATACTGATAAGCAAAGAGTTGATATCTTAACCAAGCCCCTAGCTGAGGTCAGATTTAGAGAGCTATGTAATGAGCTAGGCCTACTGGACTTAGAAGACGAAGCACCAGACTACTTTGGTGGGTTAATCTCCAACACCAGTTGGTTAAGGGACTAACAAGATAGGACGATCAGATGAAGGGGGAACTTCATCTGATCAGAAAGGATCAATAATGAACTGATCAGAGATAAATGCCAAGTGAATGGGGAACTTCAACTGATTAAGGAGTATTGGGTCAAAAGGAATCTGATCTGAGGGATAAAAACATTGTTGCAAAATTTTCTAAGGTATAGGCTACACAGTAAGATCAACAAATCAAAAGAGTTGGATCAGATACGAGTGGTAACTGGTTGATTACAACATCAACCAGTCAGATACGTTCTCTATTTACATTTATCGGATCTTATCTCTTTTCTGCAATAATTACTGTTCAAGCCGCTTTATGACGCAAGCACTATAAACATTAAATGCGGATGTGGGGTTTGTGTATTTAATAACATTTAATGCGTATTTTTCACGTCCAAATACATTCCATATTTATTTCCAACCGCACGATTCTTTCACTTTACGGCCGCTTAATCTAAGCCGCTACTTTTGAAAACCGTATACTCAAGTATTTATGGAAACGTGTGCAAAATATTTTTCCCTCCTACTATTTAAACCCTAACACTAGTTTAAAAAATACCTTTCATTTTTCGAAACACTCTCAAATTCACAGAGCAAATTCACTTCAATCCGTTTAAAAATCTTACGAATCGATTCACGAAAGACTTTCAAACTTTACAAATCAATTTTTGGTAAATTTCAAAGTGTTTTCTATTTTACTTATATTTTTTTTCACTGTTCTAAGATTATGCCGAATATGTTCATATGCATTGTGTTACACCATATGATTTCTTTTGAAGATATATGTTTCTTGGGAACACATTCATGTTGGTTTCTGGAATTAAATGCTCATAAACAAGATAAAGTGGTTTATGTAATAATTTGTGCAATAGTTCAAATGATTGAGTTCTTGGATTGACTGATAGTATAATATTCATAGTAAATATCCAAACTCATCTTCATGTTCATAATATGTAGAAAATGGCACAATTATTGGCAAAATCTGGACAGGGAAAGAAGATGTGCAATTTCTTATCAATGAAGAAAGATATTATTGACGAAAAATATGTCATCTTCACTACAACAAATGATGCCGAATCCAAGGAGATATTGGAATGTCTCCGGGCTGTTAGCCTTGAACAACTGTGCTATCGACATCTAGAGATAGTTCACACTTATGAAGCCCTGGAGTTCCTCTATAACCTTGAAGAAACCGATGAGGGTGCTCTGAAATCAACCGTCGGAGGTATTAACATCATGATTACTGATGAGGATTTCTCAAGAATCTTCGGTCTCAGATCTGGGAGCATAGATCCAACCTCTTTCTCAATGGGGACTTATTTGAAAGATGTACTCTTGAGACCGGCAAACAATGATCAGTTATTCAATGTAAAAGCACCTTATCTGAGAAGGAAGTATAGGTTATTGTTCGAAATCGTGTCCAAAGTGATTCTCTGCATCACTCAAAGCTTAGATGCGTTAACCACTGCGAAGATGAACGTGATGGCTGCTATTATCAGCAAGGCTGATAATCTGGACTGGTTAGGATTGATCAAGGGACGGATCATCAAGGAGGCTAAGAAGTTTGGTCTGGTCACAAGATCTCAATTCTGATTGCGGACAAGCTTCCCTCGAACTTTGAATGGAAAGAAGAAGGAACGAAGATCTATCTGGCTAGGCAGAAGGCCATCCTTCTGAAAGATGAAGCACTCCTAGGTCAATCAGACGAGGATCCTACTCCTTATGCCCCCAAGCCAAGAGGAGAAGGCAAGACGGCGAAGGTTGCCACGTCTTCGATTCAGTCTGAGACTCAGGCTGCTCCCAAGACAATGAAACGAAAGGCTCTAGCCAAGAAACCAGAGAAATCAGAGAAGAGGCAGAAGAAGATAACTTCCATTTGCCTAAGGTAGCTGTGGAGTCGTCTGTGCCGATCTCAGAAGAAGTTGTGCTTGAGCCAACAGGGAAGGAGATTGAGCTGATTCAAGTGGAATCAGATGTGGAGGTTGGTGTCAGTTCTGAGAAGACTACCAGTGCTAAGCAGAGAGGTAGTCCAGGAAGAGCTGATGGTTGAAGGAATAGACGAGGGTGGAGCATAGAAGGAAGCTGCTGCTGAACCTTCAGGGGAAGAATCATCATCTGATTCTGTGCCCCTCGCACAATTTTTAGGAAAGAGAGATCACCCACTCCCACTTCAAAATCACCTTCAACAAAGTCCTTATCTCCCACTCCCGATCAGCATGTACCTTCACTAGTTCGTGAGCCAGTCCCAACTTCAACTCATCCTGAACCCGAGTCAAAACAGCAAACTTTCGATGTTCAGACCGCAGAACCAGATGAGGAACCTGCCCCAGAGTAGGAACCTGTGACCACAGCTGACCAGTTTGTCTCCATCTCTCACAATCCATTCAACAAGAAGATCCAGCTGGGATCCCCTGAAGAAGAAGATTCGGTAATATTTATCTTAAAGCAACAGATAAAGGCTTATATGTTACACATTTGTCAGGATCTGGTTAACCACCCGGGGATTCAACAGAAGGTGGAAGAAATTGTCTTCTGGAGATACATTCGATTGAAAAGCATAGAAGAATTTCTAATTCTCGTGGAACCACTGGGATCTGACTATTTTGTTGACTTGGAAGGAAAATGTCTTGAAATGGCGGGTATTGAAAGTGTCGTTGAGTTGGCGTCTGATGACGATATCAGATGGCTTATCTTTGAACATTTTGGGGTTGCTCATGATGAAGGTAGGTTGGAACAGGAGGATGAAGGTTTTGATCAGGCAGAGGAGGAAGCTGAACAAGCTGCCAATGAACCAGGCGTGGGTGCTGCAGATGTGACCCAACCTAGGGAGGCTTCAACATCTGGCCAGACAATTGTCATTGATGACAAAACCCTTGAGCAGATTTCATCAAAGATTCAAGATAGGGTAATGTCATCAATTGAGGCAAAATTTGCTAACCTAACAATTGATATGATGACCAAGTTCAGAGAAGGGCAGCAGGCTCTGGTGAAAGCAGAAAGACAGCTGACGGTGAACAAGACTTTACATCTTCATTATACTATCACCGAATCAGTAATGAGACGTACTAATCAAGTTGCTGAGAAGATAAATTACAGGCATCCATGCTTTCTGACTTGATAACACTCGTTGAAAGTGTTTGGAATTCTTTGGAGAAAACAGACACTTCCATCGACTTGGGCTGGAAAAGATTCGATGTTGCTATCAAGAGTACTGGGAAAATGATTGAGGAAGTGCTGAACAGACTACTTGGGCCTGAACCCACCCTTTCCACGGTGCAGATCACTCCATTGGCGGTCGAAGAGGTGAAAGATGAACTGAGACAACAGTTCCTTGCTTTGAATGCACTCCTATCTACCCTCTTTGATGCAACCAAAAAGGGGGAAGAGGAGAAGGAAAAATAGATGCAGATGATACCGTCTATGCCATCATCTCGGACTCGCTTTCTTCAGTACCCGACTCTGTCGCCCCATCTCACGCCATACCGTAAAAAGAGTGATACCAACTGAGAGCATACCTGACACCGAACTGGTGGAACTCTATCAAACAGTTGAACATCATGGAGAAGCCCTCTCAGCTCAAGCCAAGAATCTCTCTGAACAGAAAGCTGCTTTATCTGATGTGGTCCAGAGAGTGGACAAGATAGAAGACTTCTCTTCTTCTCTTCAAACAAGACTTGCTGCAGAAGATCAATCCAAGAGTCTTGAATTGGTGAAGAAGCTAGCTGAGGAAGAAACTGTTGAGGCAAAGGTTCAGCTAAAGGCGAAAAAGAGAGGTAAACAAGCTATTGAAATATCTCAACCTCCAAGGCAGACCAGATCAAGGACTCAGTTGTCTGCAGCTGAGGAGGAAGAGAGGAAGACAAGAAGAGCTGTTATTGAAGCAGCTGAAAGGAAGAAGAAGTTGGAGGACAACAAAGGCCTTCATACAAGATATATCCGAAGGCAGAAGAAGAAGGATGCGGCAGAGAAGGATGTTACCTGGGAGAAGAAAGCATTGAATGCCCCAATTAAAGACATTCTCTGGCTGAGAAAGGATTTGCTGCCGGAATGGGACAGAATCAGAGGAGAGTGGTTGATTGATGTCTATGTGCTGGAAAAGATTCCCATCTCATCTGATCAGGGGGAACTCAATGGTAGGTTTAGAAGTTGGCTTGAAATAAAGCATCCTCAGATGTATGATATTGCTATGCTTGAAGGAGAAAAGATGGACTGATCCCTGAGGCACCTCCATTCGAGATCATCACTCCACCTCTCCGTGCAGACAAATCACTTGATCCTATGCGCTTTAAGAAGTTATATTATGATTTCGCCAAGTTAGGTGGAATCATAGGAAAGGATCGCTTGGCTGCCTTGATGGAAAAAATGTACAAAGTTTTCTGCATTCCTCCAGATCTTCAGAAACTTCAGTATCGCACTTAAGAAGATCAGAAGACAATTAGGATCAGACGATAGGTATTTTTGTTGTACTATGTAATCATGCATCAATTCTAATAAAATATACTATCATTTTTCTGATTCTAAGACAACCTCTCATTGTCTTATGAACTGTATGCTGTTATCTGTTGATTACTTTTGGTTATCTATTTTTCTGATTAACTGTTTTGGTTCCATCAAAAAGGGAGAAATTGTTGGAAAATTTATAGTTTCGATGGAAGTTCCAAAACAGATAATATAATAGGACTAGTCAGACCTGTTAGCTGACTGATGATATAGATAGTAGATAAGATGACCAACTGAAGTGTATAGACAGCTGAAGTAATAGATAGGTCACATATTAAGGGGGAACTCAATATGTATAGGTTAAGTCTTGAAGATCAGAAGATCAGCTAACTCGAAGATCAGATGATGAAGATCTAGTGATTGAAGCAAATAAGCTGAGAATCAGATAAGTCATGAAGATAAGAGATGTTGAAGAACTGATCAACAAGAAGCAGACAAGTCAAGACTGAAGACATCAAGACCAGACGACCTACATTTGAAGACTTCAAGTGAAGGTCAGTAAGTTGTGCTAAGACAACTTACAACCAGATTACCTAAGTCAGGTAGACAGATCGGGATTCCGACTGATCTATGTCAACTCCATCAGGTGACTACTTCAATGTTACCTAGTACGAGTCAAGTGTTCAGACAAGAAGAATGTCAACCTTGTTGCTTATTCAAGTGCTGCGAATAGTACATGATAACCAATGAGGAGTCGACAACACAGGTACGGAGTTCTGACAGTCTGCAGAATGGTGGTTCAGTGTCAACGACTAGAAAGGACAAGCTTGCATGCTTTCGGCCATGTCGCCCCTGAAGCACGTCAAATCCGTCTGCAGACCTACCTAAAATAGGCCAAAATTTGAATTGCTCTCCAACGGCTAGTTCGATTTCGTACCTATAAATAAGGGATCAAACCTTTATAGTAAGGTTACGGAAATTATTATCAAGCTCAAGCACAAGCAATTTCCGCACAAAGAACACCAAATCGAAGATTTATTCTTAAGTGTTCATCCCTTAGTTCTTAGCCAGAATACTTATCCTCTAACTTTAGGCTACTTAGAAGATAGGATAGTATTCCAGTTGGAACAAAACAAATCTTATACCCAAACACTGTTAGGTTAAGTTTGTTATAACAGGATTTCTATCTAGGGTTTCTAAATTAGATTTCTAGGATTGGTTGAGTGAGAACTCGTTAAATATCTGTTGGTTGTACTGTGTTGGACTAACACATTAAACTAAGTCCAGTTGGTTAAGTTGGTGCCCCTGCAGATAGGGAAGAGTGGACGTAGGACAAGTTGTCTGAACCACTATAAATCTGTGTGCCTTTAAACTGCTTTACACATACTTGGACACTACTCTTGTTATCTGCATGCATATTCTGTACCAGGATCAGATTAGCATCAAGCTACTGATCTGATCAGTTTAACACTTTAGTTATCTGATTCAAACAAGATTGGTCAGAACCCTTATTTGAGGAAAATTGGTTTTCACACGGGTTAACTAATCTTCCGCACCATCAGTTAAACTGATAGACGCCGAACTGATCTGCCTGCCAGATCAGTAAGTCGGATATCAGTCCAAACTGATTATCATCGCACTCTGATCAGGCATACTTGCAAATCACACCTGATCCACTAAAAAGTTTTTGAAGTCTATTCACCCCTCCCCTCTAGACTTCAACCCTCATTGAAACCCGTTCGGGACCTACAGATCCTTTGATCTCACCCTGTTTTATATGGGAGATCTCATTTCATTTTTTTATCTCCTTAATTTAATTCATTAATTTATATTTGAGAATAAATTTATGTGATGAGTTAAATATATTCCTGCACTAATTCAAAGGAAGTGTCCAAATCATGAGATTCTCGATTTCAAATAATATTGCATCTCAAATATTCATAGTAATTAGACGAATTTGTGAGGTACAACACCCATATGTAGTAAACTCATACGAGTCTATAGTGTATTTGGATCTAATGCAGCACAACACACTATTCGATACAAATAAAAATACACAACAGACTCATATGAGTTTAGTGCACAGGATGGTATTGTACAACACATGATCTAAATCCGTAATTAGACATCACTAATGTAAAAAAAAAAAAAAAAAAAGACATCTTTTGGTACATCTATAAGAGTATAGTATAGGCTCCCGTCAAAAAAAAAAAAAAGTATAGTATAGGCTCATTACAACATGTTAAAAAGGTGATGAAATGAGCATCGACACTGTTTGAGGAGGATAAGGGCTACGCCAACAGAATAATATCCACATGATTCTGTTGTGCAATTTTCATGCACGTCAAAATCTGGAGAATATGTGCAATAGAATGGGCTTTGCAGAATCATGTGACATATGCTAATACGGGCGTACTCTCTTGTACGGGGACTAGAAATATGTTTCTTAGCCAATCTCAAGAGTCATTTTTCAACTGCACATTATATGTTTTCATTTTCTATTATCTTCTCATATTCGAATACTTTTGCATGCTTGATGATAAAGGTGGCTGTCTTAGATAAACCTTACCTCATACAATTTTATTTGAAAAAAGTACAACTAGATACAAGATTGAGTAAACCATTACAAACATATACAAAGTGCAGAAATTTGAATTAAAGTACGTGGCAATTTAGTTCAATTTTGAACTAAAGTGCAGAAATTTTCTGCACTTTGTATTTGGTTGTAATTTTTTGGGTGACTTTGTAGTGAAATGTTTTTCTCCCATTTTATTTTCCAACAAAAATAAAGGTGATTACAGTATATATTCCAAAACGATTATCCAGAATCGTTAGAATCGATCCACATTAAATGGGTTCTGATAGATTTAAATTTTAAAGTTGCGTCTTATGAGCTTATTCTATGTATAGGTGACTTTTTTTTTTTGATGGTCCTAGAAAAAGATGTACAGTTATACACCCACTGGGATACATCTTTTTGCATTGAGAACAAAAAAGGCGCGTGTATTTTGATGCCTCAGAATTTGATTGGCTGAGTTGTCAATTGAAATATTGATCAATAAATGAGAAGGCATAACTTCCTATAGTGACGGACCAAGAATTTTAAAATTAGGGTACAATTTATAGATAATTTAATACAACAACTCATATCATGAGACGGTCTCATATATAAGATGGGGTGTAAATTAGCACAAATCGAAATCCACCCATTTTAAAATGTCGAAGTGTCATTAACAAAACTAAGTTGTCTCACCGTGAGACTGTATCATGCAAGCATTTTTAAAATTTAATAAACATTGTTTTATATATAATTAAAATGCATACAACAAAAGAAAAAAATATTTTTTTGTCCCATAACTTTCCTGTAATCCGTTTTTTGTTCCAAAAAATTTAATTATCCAATTTTAGTCCCCTAACTATGTCGATTGTCCAATTTTGATCCCATTTTTATCGAAAAATAGAAAATTTTATCATTTTCAGTCGTGCACAAGTCTCGTGTCGGTTAAAAATGCTGGTTTTCGAGCTCGTATCTAATATGGACACCGACTGTGTTAAAAGAAAAGTTTCATTTTTCTAAAAAATTAGAAAGAGCAAGAAAATTTCTCCCAAGCGCGGAAAAAATGAATTCTTAACGTCCACGTGAACTAAGAGCTCGGGAAACCCCAATTTTAATCGGCATGTGACTTGTGTTTAATAAAAAATGACAAAATTTTATGTTTTTCGACGAAGATGAGACCAAAATTGGACAATCGAGATAGTTATGAGACCAAAATTAAAAAGTTAAATTTTTTGGGATAAGAAACGAATTACAGGAAAGTTATGGGATCAAAAAACTTTTTTTCTCCATACAATAAGATTAAATTTGTTTATAAATATGATATCTCACAGAGGTCAAATAAAATTACAATTATAATTACAATTCAATTCCACGAATCTCCTTTTTCTAGAAGAGTTATTAAAAAAAGTTGTAACCAAAAATTGATAAAAGAAAACAAAACTGCAAACAAAGCTTACCTTGACGGGTGATGTAATGTGACACCGAGAAATGAAGAAAGGAGGGGGCGTCTTGTGTATCGGTGTATCACAAATGGAACAAATAAATTTAACTGTAATTAATGACAAATTTGTAATTTAATTCATAAACTCACTGCATAGATAGTGATATTTTAACCACTAGAGCTATTATATTAATATATAATGTATATTTCATTTATTTTATATATATAATGTATTGAAAGAAAGACACTTAAATATTTGAAAATTTTAAGGTAATTATCAAAGAATTTGTTGGCCTCACGTAGAAGAATATTCTACAAACATGTTGGTCCCGGTGCAAACGAGTCTTACACGTGTCTGGGGGGGAATACACGTGTTCAGTGTTTTTAAAATTTTTTCTTACTGAGGTCAGTTTGGGTCAGATAATCCTGAAGATTAGGTTCTGAGAAGCACAGATCGCTCTGAGTCAAAGTCTACTGAGACAGTGATCCTGAGCTGCTTTCAGAAACCTCAGATAATCCCAACTGAGTCCTGAGTTTCAGAGATCCTGAGTTGCTTGGATCAGATAACTAACTTACTGAACCCTCGGAAGAGTAAGTTCAGTTTGGTAACTATCTGTTCTAGCTACTCAGATGTGCGGAATGGTTGGCCCTTTAGTTTATACTCGTTTTAAGCTTTGCTGAAAACCTTCCTTTAATGGAATAGTGATTAGGCTGTGATTCAATTGCATGCAACTTCCAGTGGATTGATTCCAATTGAAATATCAGTGAAAATATGTTTTCAAACTCAGTGATGCAACAGTTAAGCACAGATAAAGAAAGCAATAAACAACACAGCAGTTATAGTGGTTCAGAGACTCAAGCTCCTACGTCCACTCTCTCTGATCCTCAGAGAAATTCACTAAACACTTCTGAGCTTTCTGACTACCTCGCGTAGTTTACTTACTCAACTCGGCCCTGAGCTTTCTGACTACTCCACGTAGTTTACTTACTCAACCCGACCTTGAGCTTTCTGACTACCTCCGTAGTTTACTTACTCAAACACAAACAAGTTTTCAGACTACCTCTGTAGCTTACTAACTTCTCCTCTAGAGCTTTCTGACTACTCCGCGTAGTTTACTAACTCTTTACAACTCTTCTCACCAACAAACACACTCCAACTACCTTCTCAAGGGTTTTGGGGTTTCTCGGTTGGTTTCCAACTAGGATGAGATATCCTTTACAATGAAGTACAATGCAAAGGGTTAGAATATCTCGACTAAGCTTCGGATATGTCTTATCAAGCTAGGCTTAGTTTAGTGAGCTCTCTTCAATATAAAAGCACTTGGGAAATTCTAAGTTTTTCGAGTGCTTTAACTTTGCGATAATAAGTTTGAGCTTCTTGGGTTGCTTATAAATTTCCCGTAACCTTACAATGTAGAGGGTCACCAGTATTTATAGGCATACACCAAGGTTACTCTTGAAAACTATCCGTTGGAGAGATAGCTTCGTGAGTTTCCTCTTATGGTGTGTGAGGAACGGCTATATTTAGGGTTTGAAACTCCCTAACACGTTTTAGGCAGGCAATAAATTTTCATGTAGCCGGTCTTCACTTTTTGCGATCTGAACTTTTTACTTGACATCCTTTTTTGACGTCACCGTCATCGCTGTCGGTATAGATGGTATGTTGTTGTCTTCCTCTTTTTGACTTTAGTCTCCAATTAAAGGTAGACACCTTCAACGGCTCTTTTGGTTACAAACTCTGAGTTGATATAACCTTAACAACACTCTGACTTAGTTCCTTTTGTCTGCATTTGAATGTCTTGGCAAATATCCATTATCTAAGGAATCGCGATTCTCTCAGTATTGCATCTTTCAGATAGATATATCCAGTGCCTCGGAACATTCGTGTTTATATCGAGCATTCATTAGACATTCTTGAAGTCTTCGCAATTCATCGTGCCTTCATATTCTTGATCTTGATTCTCGGTCTTACCGCTTTGCGTCTTGAGTCTTCGAGTCTTCGTGTCTTCTTCGAAGTCTTCAGCGTCTTCTGAGTCTTCTGAGTCTTTAGCGTCTTGAGTCTTCTGTCTTCTGAGTCTTTACAGATATACTGACTGATATACTGAATCTTCATGTTTGAATCTTTGATTTCCTCGGCCATTCATCGAAGTCTTGATTCTCAATTTCTCATCGAGTCTTCGATTCTCGGTTTCAATCGAAGTCTTCTTGATTCTCGGTCTCTCACTGAGTCTTCAGATTCTCAATTTCTCATCGAGACTTGATTCTCGCTTTCATCGAAGTCTTGATTCTCGCCCCTTATCGAAGTCTTGAAAACTTGGTTTCATCTTCAAACTTCAGTTTCTTCTTAAACATATCGAAGTTCTTCTTAGTCTTCGTAACCTATCCTGATCTATATCTGCTGACTATACATTTTGCAGATAACATCCTGAATACTCTAAAACTGAATCCTGACTCAACTATCAAGATTATTATGAACATGTCATACTCAGGGGTTTTGGGATCTTAATCAAAATCATATATCTTTTATTAAATTCATCTCCCAACAATTTCCCCCTTTTTGATGATGCCAAAACCTATCTTGTTACAAACATATAACCTATACTCGTGTTTTGAGGTTTATTCTATTACAAGATTGATTATGTCTCCCAACAATTTTCTGAAACAGAGAATCTCCCAACAATTTCAGAGAGTCTCCCAACAATTAACAATTTCTTCAGTAATGAATCTTCTTAAATAGTTCATCACCAAATACTTAAACAATTAATTCAGAGACATTCATTCAGCATATCAAATATAAAATACATGTAAATAAGATAATGAGATATTATCTTTTGAGCATAAATGATAAGTTTTCATTAATGATTGGTATACCATTACAGAATACAATGAGTCTTATCATCAAAAAGACAAAAATTTAAAGATTACAGGAATCTTCAGAGTCTTTAGTCTTCAGTCTTCAGATTTGGCTCTTTTCAAGATTCTCTTCGGTTTGCTTTTCTTCAACTTCATCACGGCACCTCCAAAGTTGAACATTCTCAAATACCTCTTCTTCGTTCATTTCTTTCCTTAATGATATCCGGATCAAGCTTCTGTCAAAACCAACCGACCAAAGATAATCGAGCAATTTCTTGAGTAATGGCCTTCTCATTCACCAAGCCATTACCAAGTCTTGGAGGAGGGTAGGAATATGGACTAGGGGTTACTATTTGTACCTTTCCTTCATCTGCTAAGTTCATCCAACTTTGGAGATATTTTGGATAGAAGGTTAGGAGATATTCAATGAATGCTTCATTCTGATCTGAGCTTTCCCCTCTCCACTCCCTGAGCACATCATAATAGAACCAGAAGGTTCTCTTGACCTCTTCCCACATATCGTTGAGTTTGATAGGCATCCATTTATCAACGTGTGGCCATTTCAAGATTTTTTTGATGTCTCTCTCCTTTTTGCTCAAAAACTTTTTGAATCCACTCCTTCGCTTCAAATCTTCTTCGCTTCTTCTTCCGCGATCACAGCACGCTCGAGACCGGCAACCGCTTAGCCTGTTCTATCTGGAGTGTCTTCAGAGCATTCTTCATATTGAAGACTTTCTTCTGCGGTTGAGACTCAGAGTCTTCAGTTCCTTCATCATCCAGAATCAGCTTTCTCTGGATTGTCTTAGAAGCCTTCGCACGCTTGCTCTCAGGTTGAACAATGCCCAAGGCTTTCCTCTTCATAGGCAATTCAGCAGCAGCCTGGCTTGTTCCAACCTTAGTTCTAGCACTCAGTTTCTCTCTTGCAACATCAAGCATGGTTTCCTCAGAAACTCGAGTGTAGATAGGCTTCTCCACCTGAGCGAACTTCAGTTTGTCAGTAGCTTCGACTTCATTCAAGGATTTGGCTAGGCTATACATTTTAGCTTCTTTCTGTGCCTTTTTCTCCAAAGTACGTGCCAATAATTTCCTGAGGTCTTCACCTTCCTTTTCCCCCTTCTTGGCACCGTAATTTGGAAGAAGTCTAGAGAGTGCTGTGTCCATGTGATATTTCTCTTTGCTCACACAAATAAGACCTCTCCGCTTATCTCGATCTTGTTCATCTTCCAGCCTCTTGATGTGGTTCTTAGCCACAAAAAATTCTTCAGAGAGATGGGCAAACTGGCCAGAGAGAGCTTCTTTAAACATCTATGTCATCTTGGTCATGAGCATTGAGCTCATTTCCTCAACAGTAGATTTGATCATCACTTCATTCCTCTCTCGCCAATTTCACCTCTAGAAATGCGCTTCTCTCCCGGTGCTTTTCTTTTCGGCCTTTTCGACTCGGCCACCTTGACTCCCTCCAAATTTTTCATTCAGCTTATCTTCCATGGAGGTCATCTGTGAGGTCAGAGTGTTTTGGATTTACACCAGTTCTGAAGAGTGACTAAGATTCTCCATCTTCCGAGCTTGGGCGCCAATGTTTCTTCCATCTGAGCAATCTTGTTCATCATTGGCTCAACCTTCTCAAGCTTTTCCATCAAGGGAGTGAGGTCGATCTCAGGAACCTTCTGACCTTCTCAGGCCGATTGATCATCCCGAGGTTCGCATAACCGAGGGTCGGTCTGACTGAAGCTTCAATTTTTCATCCTGAGCTTCAGTCTCCAACTGAGCCTCAGTCTGTACATCAGACAATTTAGTATTAAAGATAGGACTTTCAGTAACTTTGGCATAATTGTGAATAGTGTCAAAAGGTACTGAGAGTGCTAACAACCGAGGTTGAATGATTTCAGGTTGATCAACACAAGAAGTTTCCTTCTCCATCTGAGACTGATCCTCAACATCTCCCTGTTGGTCCCCATCTTGAAATTTGTCCCTGCTGCTAGGGGCACCAACTTCAGTAGCTCTCCTCTCAGCTATCTTCCTCTGAACCGGCTCATCAAAATCGGAGTTTTTCATCCTGAGCTTTGTCCTCCTGAATCCTGAGAAGTCACCATGAAGGTCGCCTCCTCATTCCACCGATCTTTCCCTCCTAATGCAAAGAATGTTAAGCATCTCCTAAGAGTCGATTGAGGATGAACACAATCGACCTTAATCTGAAGAAGACATCTTGCGGATCGGGGGTATGAGCTGAGCTCAGGGTAGCGGTCAAGAATGAACTGTTCCCCCTTGCTCCTCCACTCGCCTTCTTCAGCTTCACCCTTCTTCCATCTCGGGCTTTCTGGTTCAGTTGAAGCATCAGCTGAAGGATCAAGAAGTAGATCACTCAGGAGCTCATCAAGAATAAGATGCTCCCGAGTCTCAAAAGAGATCTCAAGTTTGTGCGGTCAGTCCTCGGTTTACATCCCGAAAGTGGGTTCTGGGGCTGAGTTGGCACATCCTCGATTGACTCGAGTTAGCTCTATTCATTCGATCCCACATCTTTGGTAGGAATCTCGAGGCTGAGTTCCTTTAAAATTTCCGAGAAATTTTGTCTGCGAATCGAGCGAAGTCTCAAGCACCTCGAGAAGACCTGCTCCTCAGTCTGTTCCTATGCCTTAGAGATAACCTGAGCCAAGACTTGCAATGGCGAATTCTGAGCGGTTTGGCCCTCAGGTTGAATCTCTTCAGAATCACTGCCATCTTCATCGGTGAGAACCACCAATCTTCTGCGCTTTGGGGCGGGGTTTTCGCTTTTCAACTTCTCACCTCGCTCCATCTTTTGCTCCAACAAAACCTTCCCCGGTTTGTTGGGTCTCTTTAGCAAAGCAGCAGCTTTTTGTGATTCTCGCTTTTTTTTTCTTCTTCCTCTCGATGGTTTGTTTCTTCACAAAGAATGGGCTTGAAGAGCACCTTGACTTAGGGAATGGGGTCGAATCATGAAGATATCCTCCTCCTCTCTGCACATCTCCAAAATATAAGTTATTTTGGTTGCATGGTGGATCTTGCCTTTAATCGTGATAGCCCCGTCAACCTTCTTGAAGACTTTGACTTGCTCACTCACCATCTGAATCAAGAATTTGAGCCAGTTGAAGTCAGTGGTGGGTGAGGCCTCGATCGCCGCCATCAATCGGAGCTTCGGGGTACTGATCTGCTCAAAACTCCCCGCAAGGCTCATGATGCTTTTGCTCACAATATCCATCAAAACTCTATATTGTGGCTTCAAATGCCTCTTATGTAGTGTAGCCTCAAATTTTACAGGATTCTCAGCAATCCTATCTAAATACTCCTGCTCTCTACCCAACATATACATAGCAGGATCCTCTCCTTTATCACAGAGCTCAAAAACATCATTTAAATTCTTCGGAATAATATACAAATCCCTCTCAAAATCGATGTATTTGGATGAATGCTCTAAATGTGATACAGTAATCTCATAATGCATACCATCCTCTTCATCTATCCTCAAATTACAGATGAACTTCGATTACCTCTTTTGTATATTCTTGGTCCGGTCGGCTTGCAACGAGATGAGTGAGTTTGGCCAATCGAATCATATGGAGAGCCTCCTCTTCTGGTTTGGAATTAGTTGTGCTATCGAGCGAGACAACGAACTCGTACCAGGGTTTGTTGGTTTCGGCTAATTTATCGAAAATGGTAGGAGCCATTTTGAGAGATTGATGATTTAGGGTTAGGAATTTCTGGGCAAAGGGGATTAATTTGCAGAGGATTTTGGGAACGAAGGGTTTGATAAAATTTGGCTTGAATGGCTTATTGGGGTATAAATAGTTTCGAGATCGTGGGAATTCGCGTTGGTTAGGTGAAAAGCAACGGTTGAGATTAATTCTCCGATTAATCGGGTATACGAACAGATGATCTCCGAAAAGTAAGCCGCCAAAATATCCCCATTGGTCATTAATGTAACAGAGCATTAAGTGACATTTGGGACACACTTACTATAATGTATCAAGGCACTGATCATATCAAAGAAAACAAACTATCTGTGGCTATTGCCAAATTTGATGGTTTTGAAATGGAAGATGGTGAATCTATTGAAAGACTTGAAGTCAGATTCACTAGCATTATGAATGATCTAAGTGCTCTTGGGAAAAAATATCCCAAAAGAGAAATTACTCTGAAAATTCTTAGAGGACTATCTAAGAAATGGGATATTCATGCTGTTGTGATTGAAAACACCAAAGATATTGCTTCTATGCCATATCAACAGGTTTTCTCTGAGTTGAAAGCATATGAGTTTGTAATTGATAAGAAAACTAAGAAAACTGACAGCAAAGATGATACTTCATCTAACAAAAATGTGGTTTTCAAAGCACAAGGTAAAATCTGTAATTCTAAAGAACCTGAGACCTCATCTAACAAAGTGCAGGATGAAAAATATGAGACAATTCCCTTAATGGCAAGAAGGTTTGAGAAAATGAACCACAGATTTGGAAAGTATAAGAGGTATTATAAAAATACCAGGTACAGGAACAGGAACAGAAAAGTCTACTGAGAAGAAGAGAGACTACAAGGCTGAAGGATCTTCATCCAAAAAGAAGGACTACAAATCCAAAGAGGAAAATGATCAGGATAATGATACCAACAGATGCTACAACTGCAAGAAGATAGGTCACTTCCAGTATGACTGTCCTGAGTCGAGTTCCAAAGAAAGAAAGGATCGGCAAGCTAAGAGAGACAAGAAGTATTCCAACAAGAAGGCAATGGTTGCTGATGAAGAACATTATGAAGAAGGATCTAGTTCTTCAGAAGAAATGTTCTCAGATAGTGATAGTGATGATGTCTGCCTTGTTGCTATTGAGGAGGTAAATTCTTCTATCTCTATTGCTGCTCCTACACAAGCACCTGAGTTATCAAGTTCATCTGTAACCAGTAATTTTGACCTGGTGGGTTCTTTTGAGAATCTGATGAAGGACTATTCTGTGTTACAAGAACTGTTCATAGAAACTCAAGAGCAGAATGAAATGCTGACTACTGAGAATCTAAAGTGAAAAAACTATAAAGCTGCTGAGATCACCTCTCAATTGATGGGAGTAACTGATGAACTTGATGTTCTGAAAGTACAACTCTCAGAGAAAGAGAAGGTGATAGAAGCCCTGAAAGGAAAGTTAGAGAAATCCATCAAGAAAATCAGGTTTATCGTAATCGAGTTCAATGACCTCTTTGAGAAACATGAAACTCTAAAGAAAAGTGAGGATAGTTTGCAAAGAAAGTTAGCTCTATTGAATTATGCATCTAATGCAATAGATGAAATTCAGAGTTATCAAAAACCTGCAATTATAAAAGCTGGATTAGGATATATTCCAGGGGGAACCTCACATGATCTTCTGAATGCTGCTTCTACAAGTGGCACTAAGACTGTTTTTGTTAAACCCATGGTTCAGACGATCTTCTTATTGAAGAACAACCCCGTGTTTTGGACAAGGGTAAAGAACCTATGGTTTCAGAGAATCTGAAAGTTCAGGAAAGAAAGTCCAAACCTCAGGAAAAGGCTAGAAAACATGTGCAATCAAGAGGGAAATCCTCCCACCAAGATTTCCAAGCCTCAAAGCTAAGAATACTTTACTCAAGAAATCAACAACCATCGAGGAATCCTCATAAGAGAAACACTCAACAGAGAAATTCTCAGATGAGGAGACCAAGTCCTCATGATACTGAAAGACCACAATTTCAGTACAGGCAACCTAAATCACACTTGCCTAAGGGTAAAGGTTTCCTGAACCCAAGACAGCAGAGACAGAGATCAGCTGCACCAAAGCCAAAGCAATGGAACAAAAGGCCTGAACCCAAGAAGAATTCAAAGGCACATGTTCATGCTAAGGCTGGCACTCATACACAGGATACTTCCAAGGCACCTAGGGTGGTGAATGTGTATGTAGATGTTTATGGAAGACAAATCAGCCACTCTAAAGTCATTAGAGTTATCAGGCAGATTTGGGTTCCAAAAGGTACAGCTAACCTAGTATGACCCTACACCAAATGGGTACCTAAGGCCTAATTTGTTTTGTAGGTGAAGGATAAGAACACTAAGCTGAATGAAGACAACATAGCCCTGATGAGTGGAACTGAAGTTGCACCTGCTGCATGGTACTTGGTCAGTGGATGCTCAAGGCACATGACAGGATACAAATATTTGCTCACTGACTATGTTGAACAGAAAGGCCCTCAGATAACGTTTGGAGATAATTCCAAAGGACAGACAGAAGGATATGGAACTCTTGAAATTGATACGATTCATATCCATGGTGTATCATATGTGTCTGGTTTAAAGCACAACTTGCTTTCTATCAGTCAATTCTGCGATAAAGGATTCAGTGAATTCTCAAAGAACTTGTGCTATGTGAAAGATAATATTTCACAACAAGTATTGCTGACTGGTACTAGAAAAGAAAATGTGTATCTTGCTGATTGGAGACTTACTCCTATGGATACATGCTTAATGGCCAAGAAGGCTACTGAAACCAGTTGGTTATGGTACAAAAGACTGAACCATTTGAACTTCAAAACTCTGAATAAACTTGCAAGATTAGCACTTGTAAGGGGTTCACCTAATGAAGTGTTCAGTAAAAATCATGTTTGTGATGCTTGTCAGAAAGGCAAACAGATTAGAGCATCATTTAAAAGCAAAGTGGAAGTTTCTACTGATAAAATACTTCAACTGTTACATATGGATCTCTTTGGTCCAGTAACACCTGTAAGTACTAATGGCAGGAAATATACACTGGTAGTAGTTGATGACTACTCAAGATATACATGGGTCATTTTCTTACTTAGTAAGAAAGAAACTCAAACCAAACTGCCAGAGTTACTGAAAAGACTCAGTACTGAAAAGAATCTGAGTGTGGTCAAAATAAGATCAGACAAAGGCACTGAATTTATCAACCATATTATATCTGATTATTGTGCAGCAAATGGAATAACTCATGACACATCAGCTACAAGGACCCCACAACAAAATGGTGTTGCTGAAAGGAGAAACGAGACTCTGAAAGAAGCTACAAGAACAATGATTGTTGAAGCTGACATTCTTAAGAGATTTTGGGCTGAAGCTGTCAACACTGCATGCTACTCTCAGAACAGATCCATGTTGACCAAGAATCAAGGAAAAACTCCATATGAACTGTGGAATGAAAGGAATCCTCTTGTTTCTTTCTTTCGTGTGTTGATTGTAAATGTTTCATACACAATAATGGTAAAGATCAGTTGAAAACTTTTGATAGCAAAGCTGATGAGGGGATATTCTTGGGATATTCTGAAATTAGTAAAGCCTTCAGAGTTTACAACTTTAGGACTCTTACTGTGGAGGAAACACCTCATGTTGTTTTTGATGAATCTACTTATGTTCATAAGAAACAGGAAGTTGATCCAGGAGACTTGACAAAGAGGATCACCAGACTTAGCCTGAAGAAGAATGTCAAACCATCATCTGAACCTGAAAAGAAGAAGTCAATCACTTATTATGAATGGAGTGAAACTGACTTGAGGAAGAGGAGATTCAGGATGAAAATACTCATTCTGGTTGTACTCAGGATAACAGTTCTCCACTAAAGGAAAACCAACACACTGAAGTTGACCAATCTGAACAAACACCAGTTCAGACTTAGGTATGTAATGCAGATGAGGATGTGGTCACAGCTAAGGCAATATCTGAATCTATCAACCAAGGGGGAACAAATGTCACTGACAATGTTCAAAATGAATTATCCCCTGAGGAAGATGATTCACTCTTTCCTTTTGTGTTGTTCCCTGAGTTTAATGAATTACCTGAACCTAACATTTTTTATGTTGAGGATAATACTGAAGGAGGAACATACAGGAGAACATGGTTAGATAGTCATCCTGCAAGTCAAATTGTGGGAGAATTATCTGAAGGAGTTAAAACAAGAAGGTTCCATGGAGAAAGTGCTTTGTTCTGCTGCTTCCTATATGAGAAAGAACCTATTGAGATTGAAGAAGCTCTTCAAGATTCATTCTGGATTATGGCTATGCAAGAGGAGCTAAATCAGTTTGCTAGGAATGAAGTCTTGGAGTTAGTAGATAGACCTAAGAAGCACAATGTGATTGGAACTAAGTGGGAATTCAAGAATAAAATAGATGAGAATAATGTCATTGTAAGAAACAAGGCAAGGCTAGTTGCACAAGGTTATTCCCAAGAGGAAGGCTTGGATTATGATGAAACCTTTGCACCAGTTGCAAGACTAGAAGCCATTAGATTGTTTCTTGCATATGCTGCTCACATGAAATTTAAGGTATATCAAATGGATGTAAATAGTGCATTTCTGAATGGTGTGCTTAAAGAAGAGGTTTATGTGGAACAACCTCCTGGCTTTTGTCAGAATGACCAATTTTACAGGCTCAGGAAAGCCTTGTATGGTCTGAAGCAAGCACCCAGAGCATGGTATGATACTCTATCTCAATTTCTTACTTACCATGGTGTTGGGATATTTTAGTTTTGATGAATTATGCCAAAACATTATCAACTCGTGTTATTCAAGCTATTTTACAGATAACAAGTTAAGGGGGAACGGGAGAACAAATTGAGGGGGAACTCACAAAATTAGAAGAAGATGATCGAGATCAGACGAAGCTGCAGATGAGAATGATCGAGATCAGATGAGTCAGATGAGTTCCAGAGTTAGCTGATGAGCTGAGCAAAATCAGAAGAGAAGCAAAGCTAAAGCCAGCAAATCAGAAGAGAAGGTTGCAGATCAGAAGATGAGCAGATGAGACTGATCGAGATCAGATATGATAAACTGATATGCTAACCTGGTGCAGATGACCTGATGTTATCCTGAAGATGATCCTGAAGATATGTTGATCTGATCAGTCGAGCTGATCAGATCAGACAAGAAGAAATCAGATAGCCTGATGTCTGAATTCAAAGAACTGAACTCAGTCAGCCTGAGTGTCAGTATGCCTGATCAGACAAAGTCCGCTGAAGAGAAGTCTGCTGAATCAAGAACTCTGAGTAACCTGAGACTCAGATAACCTGAAGGCTCAGATAACCTGAAGGCTCAGATAGAACTGAAGATCCTGAGACTCAGAAGATCCTGAAGAATATAGCCGTTAGAGACTCAGAAGAAACTGAAGAATATAGCTGTTAGATTCAGCTGACGTGGATCAATGAGAGGAAGACGACAAGCCTGAAAAAGCTGCAAAAAGCTACAGAGTAGTATGGATTTGAATGTGATTCTCTCCAACGGTAACATTCAAATCCACACTATAAATACAAGTTTTTCCTTCATTATCAAGTGTGGATGAATGTGGAAGAGTATGGAGAATGTAGCAAACGATGCTACAGAGCTAAGAAGAAATGGGTTCCAGCAGTTCCCAGCCAAGGTCGTGTGCCAGATGATGCGAGTCCTAAAATATGGCCTGATCGTAGCACGGCTAAGGCATTCAACACAAGGCACGTTGAAAGGAATTGTGCTCCCGATCCTATATACTCAAGCATTCCCACCATAGAACACAGAGCTAGAAATACACGCATATATTCTAGAGTGTTCTACCCTAGATCTAAGCACAAATGTTATATCCTAAGCTTAGAGAGATTTCTCCATCCTTAGCATCGAGGCTAAACAAATGTAAGGGAAAATCTCAACCTAGTTGGAAACCAAACAAACCTTACCCAAATCAGTTTGATAGGATAAGTTTGTAGGTGAGTGTGAACTCGGTAAACATCTATCGGCAATCCCGTGAGGGTGATAAGTCCCACTTGAGTGTGAACTCAATAAACATCTCGGCCATCCCGTGAGGGATATAAGTCCCACAGGTTAAGTTCGGTTAAGTTGGTGCCCCGAAAGGGAAGAGTGGATGTTGGGCGGATTTCGTCCGAACCACTACAAAATCATGTGTTCTTTACTGCTTTATGTTTATTCTTGTCATATGCATTCAGTTTTAAGCAAAACAACACACATGTTCTTAAAAGCAAAAAATTAGGAATCACTCTACCCTCACCTCTGTTTCTATATGCATCACACGACATGTTTCGCTTCCGCACGCGCAAAATGGGTTTTATTTGGGGACCTACACATGGTTTTACCAAAGGGACTGTTGATAGAACCCTGTTCCGGATAGAAGATGGGAAAGATATCCTACTTGTTCAGATATATGTGGATGACATTATCTTTGGATCCCCAAATCATCAGTTATGTGAGACATTTTCTACACTGATGAAAGGTAAGTTTGAAATGTCAATGATGGGGGAGATGAATTTCTTTCTAGGACTTCAGGTGAAACAGTCTAAAGAAGGAATTTTCATCAATCAGGTAAAATATACCAGAGATCTAATTGTCAAGTATGGTATTCAGAACTGCAATGCAGTTAGAATTCCCATGAATACTAACTACAAGATGGATCCTGGTCCTGAAGGCAAATCAGTTAACCATACTGATTATAGACGGATCATTGGATCATTGCTCTATCTCACAACAAGTAGACCTGACATTATTTTTGCTATTGGGATATGTGCAAGATACCAAGCTAATCCTAAGACTAGTCACATGGAAGCTGCCAAGAAGATACTGAGATATCTAAAGGGCACAGTGAATAGAGGATTATGGTATCCAGCTGAGGATAACCTTGAATTAACTGGTTATTCAGATGCTAATTATGGTGGTTGTAGAATTGACAGGAAGTCCACTTCAAGAACTTGTCAATTTCTTGGAAGTAAACTGATATCCTGGTTTTCTAAAAAGCAGACCTCTGTAGCAACTAGTACTACTGAAGCTGAGTACATGGCTTCAGGAAGTTGCTTTGCACAGATTCTTTGGCTAAGGCAACAATTGAGAGATTATAAGATTATGGCCAAAGAAGTTCCCATATTCTGTGACAACAACAGTGCAATTGCAATATCTCAAAATCCTGTACTGCACACTAGATGTAAGCATGTGGATATCAGGCACCATTTCATTAGAGACCATGTAGAGAAGAAAGACATCAGGATGGAGAAAATTGATACTGATAAACAAAGAGCTGATATTCTTACTAAGCCTTTGTCTGAGTCAAGATTTCAGGAACTATCAGTTGAATTAAGGATGTTGGATCCAGGTGAGTAATTTATCCTGAAGAGAGAAGCTCTTCAGATGCATGATGTTTTTCAGTAAGAAAAACTCAGGACAAATACCACTCAGGATGGAAACTGAGAATCGGGATGGTTTTGTCACGGTCAGTGTTCAGTAAGGCTTATGTATTCAATTAATCCTGAAACACACTTGGCACATGCATTTACTCACAAGCATTTATTTCAGTCAGTAATCATTTGAAATAAATACAAAAGACCTGAACTTTTAGCGGGATTATTTGGTGAATTATTATTGGCTAAAATTTTGGCAGAACACCAACGGTTTACCTCAATTAGAGTGATACATCATTTTGTTACCCTATTTTGCTGCCATTAAAACTGGTTTTCTGCTTATTTGCTATTAATAGCAAATAAATCTTGAGATTATTTCAAAACTAGATTAAATCTCAACCATTCTTTCGGATTTGATCTTAGCCATTGATCAAATTCTTTCGATCATATATAAACCGCAGAGTATCGAATTTGCAAACACTTTACACTCTATTTCTCAAACAACTCAGAAATTTTCAAAGCCTTCGTTTCTTCAAAAACCTAAACCTAACGATGGAATTTCCAAGCCATTCCATGATTAAGAATCTTGCAGAAACAGAGAAACTGTATTTCGAGCATGTCATTGTCATGGTGGAAAACAAAACGACACTGATTGAAGAAGAAGCCCTCTACATGCTTCGAATGGCCCGGTTAGACAAGCTGGTTAGCAACACACCAGAATTGGAGTTGCCACAAGAAGTGTTATAATTTGTTGTAAACCTAAGAGAATGAGATAATGGCTCCCTAGTTTCACAACTCTGTTTTGGCACCCATGCCAAATCCAAAGCCGAAGTATTCGTCACCAGAGAGGTACAACTTTCGCTTCAAAACATTAATATTGTTTTTGAGCTAAGTAATAGGGGTGATGATCCTGCTACTTATATGATTGGGCGTGAGCAAGAAATTCTTGATTAGATTTGCAACATCCAGAGTAGAGTTGAAAGGTGCATTAAACAAAAAAGTGTCTAAAACCTATCTATAAGGTATTGATTGATATTGTAGCCAAGTTCTTAATGAGCACCTCTGGAAGTCTAGAACAGGTGAGCCGGAACAAGTTGAGGGTCATGGCTGCAATAGAGGACTCACCATCCAGGGATTTCAATTGGCTAAAGTTTTTAGTTGATTGTATCATGGGTCAAAGCCCAAAATTGAAATATGATAAAGGGACGTTTAACAAGTCTGGAAGGGTATTTTTTGGGACGAAGATAAGCTTTTTGATAGAAACATTTCCAAGGAAGAAAGTGTTTCTATTATCAGGGAATGAGTTTTCCAGGAACAAGATCATGTTCAGAAAACCAAAATCACAGAAAAGAGTCCTGACAACCTTAGAGAGCAGGAGTTCAACCACTCAGGATGAGCCTGAAGTGCAGGCTATCCAAAGTGAGCCTGAAGCATAAACAGAACAAGTTGAGATAGAAAGTTCTGAGTCTGAACAGGACAGACTTACTATTACTGATATCACCAGAACCAAGGGCAAGAAGGTGATTGAAAAGGCTGTAGAGGAGCCTGAGAAGAGGAAGAAAGGCTCTGGAACATCTCAGAGTCAAGAGGGAGGTTGGTGAAAAGAAGAAAGTTCAGGAAGAGCAGAAGAGAAAGAAGGGCCTGAGGAAGGCCAGTGAGATGGCTTCAGGAGATAAATCTCCTTTGGATACACTTGTGAAGGCCATTTCACAAGCTGCTGAAGCTGAAGCTACAAATATCCCTGAAGAAGATGTATTCACTGAAATCCTCACCACCAGCATTGGGGATGACAGAATTACCAGAGAAATCTTCACAGGTTCCCAAAAACCTGTTGAAGAAAGCCAAATACAGATCCCAGCCACTCACCCCTCAGAGCCAAAAATCTCCATACCTTCAGAGGCAATCTCTAACTCTGAAGAGGAGTCACCTGTTCCTGAACTCAGGAAAGGTGAAGCTGAAGAAAGAGAGTGGATATTGAAGGCAGGAAGATTTGTGTTGGACAAATTTCCTGAACTTGCCAACTATCCTGATTTTTTGGATGTGTTTGTAAGGCTGAAAATGGCAATGTTGATAGTGAACCAATCTTTTGCCATGATGCTGAGGATAGGAAATTTCAGAGGAGAAGAATTCTGGGCAGAAGAGGTTGCTGAACTTGATGCCTTTTCAGGCATAGGCAAGAAAAGACTGAGGTTTAAGGCTAATGAGTTTGAAGAACTGGTGAAAAAGAAACTTGCTGAGAGGATGGAGAAGGATCAACCTGAGGAGACTTCTGAGACTCAGGATAAAGATAGGATTGATCAGGACCCTGCTGAGAGTAGTCAAAAGTCTGTTGAGGCTGGAGCATCAGCTCAGGGGAAACCAGCTCAGGACATTCCTGAACTTTAGTTGGTCACAATGGATGAGCCGCATCAAGAGCCAGCAGAGAAACCTACTGAGTCTGTTGAAGTAGGTCTTCAGACTGAAGCTGAAGGAGAGATGCCTATTCCACCTCAATCAGCTGTTTATTTCACACCCATCCTAGAGAAACTGACCAAATTCGAGCCAATAATTGATCAAGTGGCATTGATCGAACCACTGGTGGATGAAGTGTCCAAAATTGTTGATGCACAAGTTTCTCAGGATGAAGCTATAAAAGCACTGAGCTCATCCATGGTAATATCTGGTCAGGTAACTCTACTATCTTCTTCTTTTGATAGTAAACATACTACATTCGGTACAAAATTTGAGGATGTTGCTAAGGAGATGAAGGAGGAGTTGGAGAGACAGTTTGACTTGAAATCTAAAGCTCTTGAGGATTTCCTGAAATCCAAGACTGAAGAAATGATCAAGTTTGTTGTTGAAGAGATGAGCACCTCTTTGATGGAAAAGATGCAGTCAACATATGGTGGTCTTGCTGAAGACACTAGCACCGGCCTGAATGTACTAAATAGGATTCAGGATGAGCATTTCCATGTGGCGGCAGAAGTAAGGTCAATTGGTAGAGAACAGCTTCATATGGACAGAACCCTTTATGAGCTGATTGCCAATTATGATGTCAAAAAGGGGGAAAGTTATGACAATCTTGCTCCTCTGCCACCTCTGGAAAAGCAATTAGAGAAATTTCCTACTGAGATCCACAGATGGAAGAGGAAAGAGGCTGAAATTTTGATTCATCCTGAGGCTGCCATGGAAGTTATAGAGCAAAGGACAAAGAGGTAAGCTGCCACCTCAGTTTCAGGATCAGAAATGACAAGAAATGAGAGGGAAGAAGCTAAGAGAAAGCTTGGAGGCTTTCAGAGAATGGTCAAGAGGAGAAGAGGTACAAAACCAAGGAAGAGACAGTGACCACACATAGACAAATGGATGTCTATTGAGATGAATGACAGATGGGAGACAGGCAAGAGAGAGTTTGTGTTCAACAATGATGTACTGATGAACTGGTCTGAACCCAATGCTGATAGAGATGAAGCATTCATTGCCTACCTGCTGCAAAACTACACTAACATCTGCCAGAAATGGTTTGATATATTTGACACCTTGGGATACCAGCCAAAAGCTCCAAGACAGATCAAGAACCCTCCTCCAAGATACAAGAACGGAATGATCAACTATGATTTCATTCATGCTGACTTTTTGGATCAGGCTGAGTATCTGGGACTGACAGGAGATGATGCTGAGACTCTGCAGAAGAGAGAAGAACTGAAGATCAGATACTATGACCTTTTCAACCTGAAGCCACCAGCTTATGAAATTGATTCTGATGAAGAATGATGTATCTTATTCTCTTTGTTTTGCTTCAGTAGATAAAATCTGAGAAAACCTCTGTAATCTTGTACTGATGGTTTTTGAACATTAATGAAAAATCTACTGATTTGCTGATTAATCAAAAGATAATATCTAAGTATCTTACTGATTACTTGATGGTTGCCTTACTTGTTTTTTACTTGCTTTATGAATTGAAACCTGAATAGATGTTAGGTTTATTTCTGCTTGCAAGCTTGTAACAAGATGGTTTTGGCATCATAAAAAAGGGTGAAATTGTTGGGAGATGAATTTAATAAAGATTTTGATTAGATCCCAAAACCCCTGAGTATGACATGTTTCAGGACAATCTTGATAGTATAGGATCAGGTTTCAAATTGTTGTTAAGATTCAGGATTATCTGCACCATTTATAGTCAGCAGATATAGTTCAGGATAGTTTAGGTTTCACAATTAGTCTGAAGATCTCAGAAGATTCTTGAAGAACAAAACATACTGAAGACCGAAATCATACTGAAAGATCAGTAGAGCCTGAAGACTGGAAGATCCTAAAGATCAGAAGACCCTGAAGACTCTTGTGTACTGAACAAAAAGGCCCTGAACATAACACTTCGAGTTAAATAGTGTTTGTTCATCCGTAGTACATGTAAAGAGAATGTTATACATTCGTGGACACTAAGGAAGATATCAACTCAGTTTTGGTTGACAAAAAGAGCCGTTTTTGTTGTCTCTGTTCAAAGGAAGATGTCGACCAATGAGGAGGCGACAACAGCGTACTTTACTGACACTGAAAGCGATATTTCCCTGAAAAATGTCAGCATAGATATTTGTCTTGTTCATAGAAATTGGTGATTGGCTGCTTGTCTGGATATTTCCTATAGCATGCAAGGGCTCGTTCAAACCCTAACAAAGTCGTTCATCAATTACTCAAAGAAGAAACCCGAGATGCTATCTCTCCAACGGATAGTTTTTCAAATGAAGACTTCTTGAGAGTTGCCTATAAATACCAGAGGCCTTGAACACTTCAAGGTTACGGGAAATCAAAGCAACTCACAGAGCTCATTCGTATTCAAGCATTCTTGTGAAGCACTCGAAACCCTTAGAATTTCCCAAGTGTTTCATCTTTGAAGAGAGCTCATTTACTAAGCCCAGATTCAAGATCTTATCCAAAGCTTAGTTCGAGATATCCTAGCCTTTTACTTGTGTCTTCATTGTTAAAAGGATATCTCACCTTATAACCAGTAAGAAAGGAGAGGCTTATGGAATCTTGAACCCTCAGAAGAAACCTATTGTTGCATTTGTTGAGAAGCCACTGAAGACCAAACAGTTGGCTAAGCCTGCAAGTAAGAAGCCCACTCAGAGGAAGTTGGTTGCTGAATTTGAGGAAGATGTGGAAGAGGTTGCTCAGGAAGTTACTGAAAAGGATGAAGAGTCGGAGATTGATGATCTCTTCAAAGAAGGATTTGGTGAATATGATATATCCACCAAAAGATTAAACTGGGATTGGCACAATACTGTGAAGGTTATTGAGGCTGAGAAAAAGAGACTGAAAACTCTAGAGAAGAAGTTAGTAAGCTGATTGTTCAGTCTGAACGCTTGTGTGTGTGTTGAGTTAGTAAGTGTGCGAAGAGTTCAAATGAAAACTCGTAGTAGAAAGTTAGTAAGTCGCTGAGTTCACCGAAAAGCTTGAGGTAGTCGAAGTAGTGTGTTAAGGAATTTCTCTGAAGATCAGGGAGAGTGGACGTAGGAGCTTGAGCCTCTAAAACACTATAACTTGCTGTGTTATTTGCTTTCTGCTTTGCATTTGTACTTGTTGCATATTTCACTGAAAGCATTTCTGATATTCAGTTGGAATCAATCCACTGGACTTGCATTAAAATTGATCACAGCCTTAACCACTATTTCATTAAGGAAAGATTTTCAGGAAAGTAAAACGAGTATAAACTTAGGGCCTACACTTTCCGCACTCTAGATAAGCTAATATAGATAGTTGTCAAACTGATAAACTCCACTGAGTAGTCAGTAAGATCATTATCTACTCCAAGCTTACTTGGACTCTGTTGTAGAAACTCATAATCAGTTGAGCAAATCTGAAGTTTAAAAGCCGCCGAAGTTATTGTCTCAAAGAGACTTTGACTCAGGCAATTTGTGCTTCACAGGACTGAAACTCAGGATAACCCAACTCACTGATTTCAGTAAAGTTTTAAAAGTTGAAAAATCACTATACACGTGTATTTCCCCCCCAATACACGTGTGAGACTCATTCACACCGGGACCAACACTTCTTTTGTTGACATTAGTCTTTACTTGCCCGAGAAGTATCTGACTTGTCATCCAGGTAGTAATGGTGGCGTCGTAGGTGACCCGATTTCTGTGCTCGCCTTGGTGGTCCGTCCGCACTTGTAAGGCCCTTGTGGTCGTTTGGTGGGCGCGTCCGCAGGCCAAGCGTCATGGCTTTTGATTAAGTGCCTTTTAGGGGGCGAAGTACACTTATCTCCACTCTTCCTGATATCTGTTAAATGCGTTGTCTTTCCTTCTCGTTTCGTCTCGAAAAACACGCCCGCGGGTCTTCCTTCTCGTTCGTCGTTAGAAAGCACGCTCGCATGTCTTCCTTCTCTCGTTAATTGGAAAGCACGCTCGCATGTCTTCCCTTCTTTTATGTTCGCTCGGCTTGGTGAGTAACCATCGAATTGTCTGGTGAGCATATTTATTGTGGTGTGGCGGCCTCTGGCGTCCTCTGGTCGCCTGAGCTGTCGAGCTCCTGGCGAGCATATGTGAGCAAGCTGGATGTTTGTCTAGCTGTTGGGTACCTGTCTGTTGGGTCAGCGCGCACTTTTGATTTATTGTGGCAGGAATATTTTTGGGCGAGCACAACAGTACTTAAATTGTACTGTACATCAGGTTCACAGAAGACTTAGTCTATAAACTAATTTCGAAATGAAGAAGAAAGATCACCCTACCAAATGATGTGAGTCGCATGGAGAACCTTCGTAGTATATGTGAGAAAAGTACACCAATCAATAGGCGCAGATAGTTTGTAAGGACATTTTGGTCTTTCGCCATGGGATTTTGTAGTGTCTAGTAACTATTATTTTAATAGTACCCACAAAAATTGAGCCATTTATTATTTCGCCATTCTATTGATGTTGCGTGCTAGTTTTGATACATAAGTAATAGAAATAAAAGTGAGTAATTGATTACCCTTATTCACTTAAACCACCTCACATTGTTATGTTTTAACCAAACAATAACAATGCAATCAATAAATTTTAGTGATTGACCCCGCAATGATACTCATTACCATTATTATTTTACAATCATACCAAATGGACCTAAATGTAAAAACCTTCGGTGCTGCAGCCGCCAACTTTTTGCGCATGAAACGACAAATTGTATATCAAATTATTTATTCCTTCGATCTCGTAAATTTGGTACCTATAACTCTTTGAATTTAAATGGGTTTAAATTTTTTCTAGTCCTATAATTTTGCTTCGTTTTGAAATTGGTCCCGATTATTTTGATTTTTTGATTTTAATCCTATAAGTTATCAAAAATTTTGAAATTGGACATTTAACCTGTTGTAGCAGGTCACCAAACAGTAACCGCCACATATGTAATTATTTTATTTTTTCTTTTAATTTCGAAATGCCGCCTAAACTTTTTTAATCCAAATAATTTGTGTTGGGATTTTTTTTTCCGTATTTTTTTAGGAAGGGAGAGTGATTTTCTGCATTTATTGATTTAATTTTTTTTTTGGGTCAGTTTAGACCCAATAAATCGATCCGATTTGCTTTGTCTTTTAATATATAAATTGTATTAAACCCGGCCTAAAATCCGACCAAAATTATTATGATTAAAAAAGTCCAAGTGACGCTTCGAAATTAAAGAGAAAAATAAAATAATTACATATTGTTGGTCCCGGTGCAAACGAGTCTTACACGTGTATGGGGGGGAATACACGTGTTCAGTGTTTTTAAAACTTTTCTTACTGAGGTCAGCTTGGGTCAGGTTGTCCTGATGATTTGGTCCTGAGAAGCACAAATCGCTCTGAGTCAAAGTCTATCTGAGATAGTGATTCTGAGCTGCTTTCAGATACCTCAGATAATCCCAACCGAGTCCCGAAGTTTTTCAGAGATCCCGAGTTGCTTGGATCGAGATAACTAACTTCATCAACCCTCGTAAGAGTAAGTTCGGTTTGGTAACTATCTGTTCTAGCTACTCGGATGTCTAATGGTTGGCCCTTAGTTTATACTGCTTTTAATCTTTTCTTTGAAAACCTTCCTTTAATGGAATAGTGATTAGGCTGTGATTCAATTTATATGCAACTTTCAGTTGATTGATTCCAACTGAAATATCAGTGAAAATATGCTTTCAAGACAAAGTAATGCAACAGATAAATCAAGCAAAACGGAAAGCAAAGAACACAGTAAATTATAGTGGTTCAGAGACTCAAGCTCCTACGTCCACTCTCCCTGATCTTTTCAGAGAAATTCACTAAACACTTCCTAAGGCTTTCTGACTACCTCTCAGTTTTACTAACCTTTCTAATTTTGAGCTTTACGACTACCTCATGTAGTTTACTAACTCAAAAACTCACATAAGCTTTACTGCTCATCCAAGATAGATTACTCACTTCTTCTCTAGAGCTTTCTGACTACCTCAATGTAGTTTACTTACTCTTTACAACTCCAATCTCACCAACAATCACACTCAAACTACCTTACAAAGGGTTTGGGGTTTCTTAGTTGGTTTCCAACTAGGATGAGATATCCTTTACAATAAAGAACAATGCAAATGCTAGGATATCTCGACTAAGCTTTGGATATATCTTATCAAGCTAGGCTTAGTGGAATGAGCTCTCTTCAATTTAAAGCACTTGGGAAATTCTCAGTTTTTCGAGTGCTTCAACTTGCAATAATAAGTTTGAGCTCTTTAAGTTGCTTACAAATTTCCCGTAACCTTTCAGTGTAGAAGGTCACAAGTATTTATAGGCATACACCAAGGTCACTCTTGAAAAACTATCCGTTGGAGAGATAGCTTCGTGAATTTCCTCTTATGGTGTGTGAGAAACGGCTATATTTAGGGTTTGACACTCCTTAACACGTTTTAGGCAATAGCCTTTCATGTAGCCGGTCTTCACTTTTTGCGATCCGAACTTAGTACTTGACATCTTTTTCGAAGACACGTCATTTGTCGATGTCGATATGGTGCGATGTTGTCTTCCTCTTTTTGACTTTTGTCTCGGTTTAAAGGGTAGACAACTCAACGGCTCTTTTGGTTACAATCTCTCGAGTTGATATAACCTTAACAACACTTTGTCTTAGTTCCTTTTGTCTGCATTTGAATGTCTTGGGCAATATCTATTTTCTAAGGAATCGCGATCTTCTCAGTATTGAATCCTTCAGATAGATATTTTCGGTGCCTCGGAACATTCAGGTTTATATCTTGAGCATTCATGCATTCTTCGAGTCTTGATAATTATCGTGCCTTCGATATTCTTGATCTTCGATTCTTGACCTTACATCTTCATGTGTCTTGAGTCTTACGAGTCTTGAGGGTCTTCGAGTCTTGATGTCTTCGAGTCTTCACAGATATCTTGGTGATATCTTCGAGTCTTCATCTTTGAGTCTTGATTCTTGATTTCATCTTGAGTCTTGATATCTCGATTTCATCTTGAGTCTTGAAACTTCAGTTTCATACTAAAATTTCGGTTTCTTCATAAACTTACTGAGTTCTTCATAATATTCAGATCCTAACTTGATCTATATCTGCTGACTATACATTTTGCAGATATCATCCTGAATACTCTAAAACTGAATCCTGACTCAACTATCAAGATTATCCTGAACATGTCATACTCAGGGGTTTTGGGATCTAATCAAAATCATATCTTTATTAAATTCATATCCCAACACATATGTAGTATTTACCTGCTTGGTAACCTGCTGCAACAGGTGAAAATGACCAATTTCAAAATTTTAGGAAACTTACAGGATCAAAATCAAAAAGTGAAAACAATCGGGACCTATTTCAAAACGATACAAAGTTACAGGACTATAAAAAATTTAATCCCAATTTAAATTTAAGTGGTTCATTCATGTCAAGTCAAAATTCAATTATTTTTCAGAGAAATGGAGATCAAGCCATATATCGAATTGTTTATAGTCGTAAGCATGTAATTTTGATATATGACTCAATTTTCAATTAGCTGGGTAACAACCAGAAATTGATGGGAAAGCGTTTTGTCTCGCTACTCAAATCCCTTAGCAAATTGAGGCTTTTATTTCGATTATTTCCAGACCTTTTTTCAAGTGAATAAAAAAAGACGAGGCATATATCAAAATGACTGTTTGGAGAGATGATAATTTTGATATATAACATGACCTTCGATTAGCTGGAAAATGATTGATTTTTTTGGCAGGAATAAGACAGTGGCAAATTGACGTGAATTAAAATTTCAAATTAATTAAATTATGCGGAGTTGGAATATATAGATCAAATTGATAGGCTTAGAGAAGCGAACTCCAAAGGAGTGCAAATTAATTTGGACTCAAACTCAATTTATCATCATTTTGGCATTACAATGGAGACTCAAATTTGGACTCGAAATATCATAAGTGGATAATTGGTAGAGAATTTGCCCAAATTTACCACTCCTCAAAATTGGACTCAAACCACTTTTTAGTCTTTTGTTTTTTGTTTTGCAATAAATATTTATTTGTTTAAAATTGATTTATTATTTTTAGTATCATTTTCATTCATTTATTTTGATTTAAATTTATTTATAATTGAATTTAAAAGATGTAACTAAATTCGATTTTTTTTTATCATTGAAATCAATTTGTTTTTTTTTTTTTTTATATTAATTTAAAAGATAACTATGAAATCAATTTTTAAATCCATTTTTAATTAATTTTTAAAACTTAAAATATGAAATTATATACTACATTTAATTATAAATAAATAATTGATAAAATAAAAAAAAAAAAAAAGAAAAAATAAGAATATTCTAAGAGATGTACTAGTTGAGTTAAAACTTGAGTTCAATGGTTAGAGATGATTTTTCTATTTGACTCAAATTTAGTGACAAATTAATAGTTTGAAGACAATTTTTCTCCGAGGGTTGGAGATACCCTAAAGGTGGCTGCAAAATTGTGCATTATAGTGTTACTATAATGTGTTACATAAACTAAAAGTGTTACACAAAATGTAACATAAGATCACACTTTATTAATATGTAACACTTCTTTAGTAACACTTTTATATAGGTAACACACGCATTGCCTACGAAATTTTTCAATATTTTTTCAACATGCCTACGAAATTTTCAACAAAAATAATTTCGTCCTTAAATAGTAAGGTTTGCCTACAGGTCCAAAACCCACCTCTAAAATACTACTAGGTCCATCCCTTTAAAAAAATTACTCTTAGGTCCAAAAGTTTATACTAAAAGACTCATTTACCCTTACTTTTCATTCCTTCCACTTTCTCTTAGTTGTCAACATCACACTTTTCATTCCTTTCACTTTCATTTCCTTCAAAACAAATAATTAAATGGGTCTGTTCCGATTCCTTCCACTTTCATTCCTTCAAAACTAATAATTAAGATTCAATAATTAAATGGGTTTGTTATATATTATATGCATTAGACCGATTCCTTCCACTTTCATTCCTTCAAAACAATTAATTAAGATTCAATAATTAAATGGGTATGTTATATAATATATGCATTAAAATCGGGCTCAATAGATTATTTAATTTCTTCTTTCATCTTTCAACACAAATAATTAAAAAGATAAAAATACCTTGAAAATAATGAAAAAAAAATGTGTGATATTCATCTTCATCTTTCAATCCAAATAATTAAAATCGAAAATGAAAGGCTGCAAATTTTTCATATAACAAATTTAAAATTTACAGAAATTACCAATCTAAAACCCAAAAAGTTACATATGACATTTAGTTTCATTACGACATGAACATGTTCATCAAATACATGAACATGTTCATCTTCGATTTCAAATCCTCAACCCTCATAAATTAACAAACCTAGATCTTCATAAATAAATCTTCAAATTTTCAAAAAACTTCTTCCATGTAGAAGAAATCTAGATCTGCAATTTCTAAATGGATCTTCAAAGCAAAAAAACATTAAAGCAATTCAAATCTTCAAGAAACCCTAATAAAAAACTGTAAAAAAATTGCACCAAAATTAGAAAACCAAAATCAACATTACAAAACCAAAAAATTAGCAAACCCAGAAATTAGCTATAGGAAATCACGCTCAGCCTTAATCCAAGCACTCCACATTTTAATAGAATAATCATTTTTAACTTTTCGTTTTGAGGAACCATTGAAGGCTAAAAACCATCAAACGCATACAATTAACGTTCTACATCTTAAATAGCTACTCAGATCTCAATTAAAGACAAGATCAACGGAAGAATCACAAAAATGTACCGCACAGCTCTGCAAATCCTCTACATCGAATCGAAAAAAGAAGAAAAACGCAATTAAGAGGTCAACGAACAAAAAAAAAACACCACAAAAAATGACGGAGGGCGGAGGAGGTGGAGGAGGGAAAAATGTTTTTTAAGGGCAGTATTTTAGGGGTGGTTGTGTTTTAAAGACAATAATTTCACTGACTTGGAATTGTAGGACAATATGTTTTAAATTATGTAAATATGTTTTAGAATATGTAAATGTAGGACAATATGTTTTAAAATATGTAAATGTAGGACAATCGAGCATATATTTAGGTTGAAATGTCACATGAGATTTGGACTTATTTGGGCTAAAAATTATCCTACATTTACCCATTTTAAAACATATTGTCCTATATTTACAGATTTTAAAACAAATTGTCCTATATTTATAAATTTTAAAACATATTGTCCCACGTTTTTAAGTCCTGTAAAGTTATTGTCCTTAAAACACAACCCCCCCAAGTTACTGTCCTTAAAAAACATTATTCCCAGGTGGAGGACGCGGCGGCGGCTTTTGCTCCTCCACATCCCTTTCTTTAATATCGCTCACTGAAGACAAGCTCAAATCGAAAGAATAGGCGGGCGGTATTTTAGTAGGCGGTGGCGAAGCCGTGGGGGAGGGGAACCGATTTCTGGGGTTTTTGGGAGAACGGTTTGAGAGAGGAAATAGCGGATAGAGAGAGAAGGGGAGGAGAAATAAATTTGATTTGTAAAATGAGTGGGTTTGTGTGGGTTATGGGTAGATAAGGGTATAATGGGTAACGTGGGTGCTAAGCTTAGACCTATAAGTAATTAAAAATGAAGTTGGACCTAAGAGTAATGTGGGTGCTAGGTTTGGACCTATAAGTAATAATCTCAAATGTAAATTGCCTATGTGTAGATAAGTTTGCCTACGGAAATTACAAATGTGTGGGTAGATTGCTCGTATGTAATTTGTTTGCCTATAGAATTATTTATGTAGGTATTTTTTTCAAAGATTATTCTAAAAAATGGTAGGTAAATCGTTGGCAATCCTCACTTTTTAAGGACCAAATTAATTTTGTAAGCAATTTATTATAAAATTTGACACGTATTATGTGCATTACATTTATATATATTTCTTGTGTAAAATAACTTATTATATTATTTATTATCTTAGTAACGAATATATAAAACATTTTAATAATATATTTTTTAATTTTTAAACATTTTATGTTCATATACTAAATTTATTACATAATTAAATGTATATGTTTATTATATGTGTAAAAATATATACTTTATGTTTTTTATTTAAAATCACAACATAAAATGCAATTATATTAAGAAGACAAGGTAGGAAATTGTTTGGTACATTGAGAATCAACGTAAAATAATATTAATCAATGCTATTTTTAGAAATGAAGGTAAAAGAAAAAAAAAAAAAAAATCAGAAGTTCATATAGTAACATATTTAAAGTTTTACTATAAGGTGTTACATGATTATGGTAACACTTTTTAAAAGTGATACATAAGTGATAAGAAGTGTTATTTTAGACTTTAAGTTGCATTAGCAATTGCAACACCCTTAAAATATTACTTATTTACTCTAGTTACACATTACTATATTTTAAATGTTACATAATGCAACTTATGTTGCGGCTAAAAAATTGTAACTAGAAGTATAAATTGTTAAACCCCTAACATGACGGCCACATTTTTCTAACCCCTGCTTTATGGACTTGTTGTGCAATTTTCTCCCAAATAATATCTCATCTCAAATCTTAGTAATTGGACATCACTATTATATAAATAATAATAATATATATGTTGGTGTATAGGCTCACTACAACATGGTACAAAGGTTCGATGAGCATATAAGAATCTTTTATTGAGGAGCATATAATATATATAAGGCCATATTGATGCTAGCAAGAAAATAGGGTGTGCAGAATGTGACACGCTAATATGGGCGTACACTCTCCTACAGATCGAGACTATATATATACATTTTTCACCTAGATCTTCACTTTCTATTATGATCTCAAATCGAATCTTCTTTTCTGCATGAAATTAAAAGTGGCTTTCCTAGATAATCCTTGGCTCAAACAATTGGCAAGTTCGCGCGTGACATGCATGTTAAATTAGTTCGGATAAATTTAATCTTACAGAACAAATCTAGGATTTATATAGATGTAAAGTGACACATCCACTAGGATACATCGTTTTACATGATTTTGTGCACAAAACGTGTCTATCTTTTTTATATATATGATGCCTCAGAATTAGATCTCTTAGATTGAGTTGTCAATCAGCAATTTGATGCTTCGTATTGAGTTTTGGCCACTGAAGATTGATCTTAGATGATGTTGTTAATTAGCTGATTGATGTGGGCTTGAATATTCAACTAACAAACAAGAGATTATATAAACACGTAATATTTTTGTTGAGATTTTTGGGAAACTTAGAAAGATGATATGTATAGATAAAAATGGATAAAGGCAAAATTCAAAGGAGGAAATCTATATAGTATCAACGAGTGGCCTGGCAATCCAACTATGTGTCTTGAATAATTTAGAGTGGAGGGCTTGTTGTATTTTTGTCTAGATGCAAATTATTATTTATTCATCGTAAGGGTTGAGTACCCCTTGTACTCTCTATAATAAATTTTGACTTGTTAAAAAAGAAAAAGATAAAAATGGGTGAAAGATCTTTGTAAAGTGGTTAATAGACCTATTTATAGAGCATTATTGAATGTGTTGTCAATATTACATTTAATATTGTCATGTGTCCTATGAGGTGTCACTTGACCAATTAGGCTATGTGACTCAACTACTTTAATAGTGCATGGGGTGATAAAGTCATCCTTCCAAGCGAGCCGAGCTGGAGGACGGTCGTGCCAAGTAGGACGAGGTGGGACCTCGTCACGATGGAATGCCAAGTTGGATAGACGAGCTGGTACCTTGTCCAAATGGGAATGTCGAGGTGTGAATGTGCCGATCTGTGTTTGACCTCGATCCTAGGTAGGGCTGGCGAGGTAATTCAATGTCTCCCTATATTATTGGTGGGTCACCATTGTAGATTGGTCAAGCTCATAGACTTGGCTCCATAGTGTTGACCAGGTATAACAGATGAATTCGATCTCGAGGGCTTTATGGTCTATTTACGATCGACATTAACCTGCAAATTAAAACAGGGTGACTTGATAGATTTTAAGGGTGTGCCCAATTTTGAAAATTCGAAAAATAATTGTTTGAACAGAATTAGAATCATCAACTTGGTTCGATTTTTATTTGTTCAATTTAATTAATTCTAATTTAATGTTGGGTTTTGTTAATAGAATAATAGTTTAATTGAAAAAAGACAAAGTATCATGTGAACTGGTTTTATTTTAACCATATCATATATGTTTCACTAAACCCTATCACTTGTTTCACTAAATTGTATTAGTTGTTTTCATTGAACATTATCTCATATTTTCACAACAGTTTCATACTATGAAAACAACTAATATGGTTTAGTTAAACAGGTGACACTGTGTAGTGAAAACAAGTAGTACAGATTAATGAAACAAGACAATTTTTTATACGTAAACCCTTGAACTAATTTTTCAAGTCAAGTTTCTCCCGACTTTTGACATGTGTTTTCGCACATTATTTTTTAAGGGGCATTGATGCAGAATGAGTCATTGCCTCGTCATACTTTCATATATATTATAATTTTCCTTATTTATCATCTTCCTATTTAATATTTAGCATCTAGAATATTCCTAGGATATGCTTTTCTTTGTTCTTAAGTTTGGCATTTAATACGGTTGTCCTAATTTTCCTTATAAAAAGGGTTCTCCTATTTCATTGTAAACACGTTTTTTATATTGAATAATACAAGTATTTCCAGGTTATTCCTGAGTATCCCGAGATGTAGTACCAACTCCTTTTAGAGTGTATAACGCCCTACATCAGGTATATTCAATCAAATATTGTATACTCAACACAATTCTTTTCCCCGATCTACTGTACTATTAATTCACGAGTCCAAACCTATAATTGAGTTTTTTTGGTCTTTCGTTAAACCCTAAAAATTGAGAACTGGGGAAGAAAGTTTCACACTTACTTTCCAAATGAAGGTCATTTCGTGCACGGTTAAATTATCGAATCTTCGGGACTATAGGTTATATTGTATCCTCGAAACTATGTGTTGGAGTGTAGTTATAGTGTAAATCATATTTTTAAAGAAGGCAAGTTCTAATTAACAACTACTAAAAAGCAATAAACAAAAGATGCAACAATTACCGAAAAGAGGAAACAAAAAAGCAACTAAATCGGATTCAATTAGTGAGATGAGGTGTTTGGGTGGTCTTCTTTATGAGGTAATCTACTAAAGTTCAATTATAGTGCTTACTCCTACTTTTGATCGATTATAAGAGCAATCACAATATTATTGTATCACTCTGCGTACTTGATATGCCTAGGGTTACTACGTCTTCTAAGATCCTAAGATTGTGAGGATGAACTTGTCTTTTCTAACCCAGGTAAACACACGTTTAAGGTCCTCTAATAAACAAACTAATCATTGCATGTGTTTTTTCACTCGTATAATAAGGCTCAAACTCCTATAGCGTCTTCACTTCCCAACCAAGTGTTAACTCAAGCAACAAGTGTAAATTAAAGGGGTTCTAATGCATCTATCCAACTCTCAGTATGATAGGACATAATTAACTAAAATTTGATTGTTAAGACTCACACTCATACATCTTAGCATGTCCGCCCGACTCTCATTGTGATAAACGTGCCTCAACATACAAGGTAATAGAATTACGTACTCAACCAAATTGAACAACAAAAACCCTCCGATTTTGATAAATCAACCATTAATATAAGCAAACACTCATAATAAAAATAATTAATTAATCACCCACATTACTCCAAACACCCAAAAACAAAAGGACCTTAGCCCGTGGTGCTCAAAGCAAAAATCATGGGTAAATAGCAAGAACAAGCAAACCCCATGAAGAAAATGAACAAATACTCAATATAAAAGAAAGGTATCACCTCTTGTTTGATGTTGTTGCCACAAAACATGTAAAATAGAGCAAATCTTCCTTCAATTCTTGCTTACAATGGAAATATAGCTTAACCTACGCTAAGACTATGAAAATATAAGCTATCTGTGGAATTAAATATGAAAACTAGCTAAAGTATTGCTTGAAAACTCCTAAGGCTATGTTTACTTTGGGTTTTAAGTGACTTTTAAAAATTGGTTTTGTAAAACTTAGGATATATAAAATCCTGATGAATAGTAATGTGTGTTTCTTTTGGGTTTTTTAGTAGGAATGGATTTAACTTTATATCTTATCAATGTGTAAGAGTGAATGATGTTATATTATTATATTATTGTTGAATGAAATTTATGTAAAATTAACATGTGGAGTGAATGATATTGTTGTATTATTATAGTATTATTTTTAGAGAAATTGTAATGTGTTGGAATTGTGTAAAATAAAGAAGTTTTGTTTTATCCCACATCGAATTGTATCAAAAGTTGGAGGACTTCCTAATCCTATAAGAAGTCATATTCTGTCCCACATCGGATTGTGAAAAAAGTTGAAGGGCTTCCTAATATTATTTAAGAAGCCCAGTTCTATTTGATATAAGTGCATCAGTCAGTTTCGGTTTTGAGCTTATTAATTTAGGCCTAGTCGATTTTGGTTTTGAGCTTATTAATTTAGGCCCAGTCAGTTAGGGATTATTATTTATATTCCCATTTGATTTTATATTATTATCGGTTCTGAATAATATACGAGATCCTCTCTTCTTCCCGTGGACGTAGCTAACAAATTGTTAGTGAACGTAAAATTTTGATGTTGGTTTATTCAGTTTATTTATCATTTTTATATCTTTCTTGCATCAGTTATAACAAACTGGTATCAGAGCCTTGTTGGGGATTTTCGCAATTTGGCGAGAAAGATGACGGGTGGGATAAACGTGAAAATCGACAAGTTCACGGGAAAGAGCAGTTTCAGTTTATGGCAGATCAAGATGTGTGCCTTGTTGAAACAACAAAGACTGTGGGCACCATTGGTGGAAAAGAAGCTGGATTTGGAAGAAGTTGAGATGGCCACTTTGGAGGAGAAGGCACACTCATCAATCATGTTGTGTCTCGCAGATGACATCATTACCAAAGTCGCAGAGGAGGAAACTGTGACTGGTTTATGGTTGAAGTTGGAGAGTCTGTATATGACGAAGTCGCTAACCGATAAGTTGTTGTTGAAACAACGTCTGTTCAGTTTGTGTATGCATGAAGGTCAGCCACTTCGTGAACATCTGGATCAATTGAATACAATACTATTAGAATTGCGTAATATTGATGTTAAAGTTGATGATGATGATGTTACTTTAATTATTTTGGTTTCTCTACCTTTGTCGTATGAGAATTTTGTGCAGTCTTTCATTGTTGGGAAAGACACTGTGTCTTTGGAAGAGGTCAGATCATCTCTGCATACTAGAGAGTTGCGACATAAGGTGAGTGGTGGAAGTTCAGATAATCAGGCCGCTGGATTAGTAGCTAGTGGAAAGAAGGGACCTGGAGAATTGGGGAAAAAGAAACTCAAGAAGTCTGGGTCTAAGGGTCCTAAACCAGACGATATCTGTAACTACTGCAAAGAGCCAGGTCATTGGAAAAATGATTGTCCGAAGAAGAAGAAGAAGAAGCATGAAGATAAAGCAGGTACTGCTGCTGTTGCTGAAGGAGATGACACCAACTCCGAGGAGGATGTAGTCCTAGTTGCTAATGGACAAACACATCACACTTATGTGTGGGTTCTTGATTTCGGGGCATCTTATCATATATGTCCGCACAGAGAGTGGTTTACAACTTACGAGCAAGTGGTGGAGGCAATATTTCTATGGCCGACAGTTCAGTTTGCAAGGCGGTTGGAATAGGCTCAATTCAATTACGGACACATGATGGTAAATTTTACACATTGAACGGTTTTAGGCATGTTCCACAAATGACAAAGAATCTGATATCACTTAGTCTTCTAGACAGTAAGGGTTTCAGTTTCAGAGGTGAAGGTGGAGTTTTGTATGTCTACAAGGGTTCTAATGTGGTTCTGAAAGATGTGAAGCGAGGAACTTTGTACTTTTTGCAAGGTTCAACGCTATCTGACTCTGTTGTTGTTACATCATCGGAAGTTCACAAAGACGACTTTACTAAGCTATGGCACATGAGACTTGGCCACATGGGTGAACGAGGGATGCAAATTCTGTCGAAAGAGAATTTTATTGGTGGCCACAAGGTCACTGGTCTTGGTTTCTGTGAGCACTGTGTTTTTTGAAAGCTTCATCGCAGCAAGTTTCCCAAGGCAATTCATAGAACAAGAGGCACACTTGATTATATCCATTCTGATTGTTGGGGTCCTTCTCGTGTTGAATCTTTAGGAAGCAATAGATACTTCGTGTCTATGATTGATGACTACTCAAGAATGACTTGGGTAATTATGATGAAGCATAAAAGTGAAGTTTTCAAGAGTTTCAAGCAATGGAAGGCGTTGGTGGAAAATCAAACAGGGAAGAAAATTAAAAGGTTGCGAACTGATAATGGTCTAGAATTTTATTATTCTGATTTCGATGAGTTCTACAGGAGTGAAAGGATCGCAAGACATCATACAGTACGAGATACACCACAACAGAATGGTGTAGCAGAACGCATGAATCAGACACTTCTGGAGAGAGCTCATTGCATGCTCTCTAATGTTGGATTATTTTGGGCACAAGCGGTCAGCACGACATGTTACCTGATAAATCGTGCACCTCACACAGGTATCAACCTCAAAACACCTTATTAGGTGTGGTCTGGTAAGTCTGCAGATTACTTTAATTTGAGAGATTTTGTGTATATTGTTTATTATCATGTAAACGAGTGTAAATTGGAGCCAAGGGCGAAGAAAGGAGTTTTTGTGTGCTATGGAAACGGTGTTAAGGGGCACAGAATCTGGTCTCCATCAAAAAGCAAAGTCATACTTAGCAGAAATGTTATACTTGATGAGAATTCTATGTTTAACTCCACTGTGAAGTCTATCATTGTATCAGAAAACAATAGTGTTGACAAACAGGTGGAGCAGAGTGTGTCACAAAAGGAATATGGAGAACAACACTCACATTCTGACACCGAGCTGAAAGATACATCACTACCAGAATCTCAACCATCTGAGAAAAGACCGTACAGTATAGCTCTTGATCGAGCTAGAAGGATTGTAGTTTAGGCTCCAAAGCGATATAGGTTTGAGGATATGGTGGGTTATGCATTGCAGGTTGCTGAAGAGGTGGATTTTCATGAGCCATCAACCTACAAAGAAGTTGTAACATGTACAGAGTCTACCCAATGGCTTGCTGCCATGCGAGATGAAATGGAGTCACTTCACAACAATATGACTTGGGAGTTAGTCAAGAAGCCTCCGGAGAGAAAGATTATTACATGCAAGTGGGTCTTCAAGAAGAAGGAAGGAATATCACCTGCTGAGGGTATCAGGTATAAAGCGAGAGTCATTGCTAGGAGTTTCCACCAGAAAGAGCGAGTAGACTATGATGTGATTTTCTCACCTGTGGTCAGACATACTTCTATTAGAGTGTTACTTCAAATGGTAGCACATCAGGACCTGGAACATGAACAACTCGATGTGAAGACGGCTTTTCTACATGGAGAGTTGGATAAAGAGATATATATGATCCAACCAGATGGTTTCCAACTTCCCGGGAAAGAAGAGTACATTTGCAAGTTGAAGAAGTCCATATATGGGCTAAAGCAGTCTCCATTCAGTTGTACAAGAGATTTGATGGTTATATGACTCATCTTGGCTACAACAGGAGTCCGTATGATAGTTGTGTGTATCAAAACAAGTTGGAAGATGATTCATTTATCTACTTGGTCTTATATGTTGATGATATGCTAATAGCTGCAAAGAACAAGTCAGATATTCAGAAGCTAAAAGGTCTTCTCATTGCTGAATTTGAGATGAAGGATTTGGGTTCTGCCCAGAAAAGTTTGGGATTGGAGATTCATAGGGATAGAAGTCAGAAGAAGTTTTTCCTTTCACAGAAGGATTATATTCAGAAGATATTATCAAGGTTTGGTATGTCTACAGCTAAACCTATTGATACTCCAAGTGCTGCAAATATTCATTTGTCTATTGTTTTCGCTCCTGAATCTACTGAGGAGAAAGAGTACATGTATCGGGTTCCCTATGCTAGTACAGTAGGGATTTTGATGTATGCTATGGTCTGTACCAGACCTGATCTTGCACATGATGTTAGTGTTGTCAGCGGGTTTATGGCTCAACCTGGAAAGGAACATTGGCAGGCTATGAAGAGGATATTTCGGTACCTTAGAGGTACATCTGATGTCGGTCTCATTTATGGAAGTGATACTAATTATTTAGTTTCAGGCTACTGTGATTCTGATTATGTGGGAGATGTTGACAGTAGAAGGTCTATGACCGGTTATGCTTTTACTCTTGGTGGTTCTGTTGTAAGTTGGGAGGCAACCTTGCAGCCTACAATTACTTTGTCTACTACAAAGGCAGGGTACATGGCCTTGACTGAAGCAGCCAAAGAGGGAATCTGGTTGAAAGGGCTGGTTAGTGAACTTGGTCTACATCATGATTATGCAACTGTATTATGTGACAGTCTGAGTGCAATATGTTTAGACAAGGATAAGGTTCATCATGAGAGAACGAAACATATTGATGTCAGGTATCATTTTCTAAGAAATGAGAAGAGAGTTAATGTGAAGAAAATTGGGACATTTGATAACCCAGCCGATATGTTCACCAAGCTGGTTCCAAATAACAAGTTCCAATACTGTTTGAACTTGTTAAATATTACAAGCTGTTAGTTGCCATGTCTTGGGGGCAAATCTGTGTACGAGGAGTTGCTCGTACGTCTGGCACTTTTATGGTGCATCTGGTACATCTGTTGATTTGTGATAGGATTCAAGTCAAGGTGGAGACAATGAAGTTTTCTGTTATTTTACCAAGGTGGAGATTTGATGGAATTGTGTAAAATAAAGAAGTTTTGTTTTATCCCACATCGGATTGTATCAAAAGTTGGAGGACTTCCTAATCCGGGAAAAATGTTTTTTTAAGGACAATAACTTTAGGGGGGTTGTGTTTTAAGGACAATAATTCTACGAACTTGGAAATGTAGGACAATATGTTTAAAAATATGTAAATATAGGACAATATATTTTAAAATCTGTAAATGTAGGACAATTGAGCCCAAATAAGCTCAAATCGGGCTGATATATCATGTTAGTTTTGGGCTCGATTGTTCTACATTTACAGATTTTTAAAACATATTGTCCTATATTTACAAATTTGAAAACATATTGTCTTTTATTTACAAATTTTAAAATATATTGTCCTACATTTCCAAGCCCGTAAAATTATTGTCCTTAAAACACAACCCCCCCTAAGTTAATGTCCTTAAAAAATATTATTCCCTCCTAATCCTATAAGAAGTCCTATTCTATCCCACATCGGATTGTGGAAAAGGGTGAAGGCCTTCCTAATGTTATTTAAGAAGTCCAGGTCTCTTTGATACAAGTGCATCAGTCGGATTCGGTTTTGGGCGTATTAATTTAGGCCTAGTCGATTTTGGTTTTGGGCTTATTAATTTAAGCCCAGTCAGTTATGGATTATTATTTATATTCCCATTTGATTTGTATATTATTGTTGGTTCTGAATAATATACGAGATCCTCTCTTCTGCCCGTGGACGTAGCTAACAAATTGTTAGTGAACCACGTAAAATTTCGGTGTCGGTTTATTCGGTTCTCGCATCAGTTATAACATAATGATTAGATGATAGTGTAATTGTTAAATTTATAGGTTGATATGGGGCATTTTTTAAAACCGGTTTATAAAACCCCGAAATAAAACCGGCTTAGGATTATAAAACCAAAAACAAGATTTACAAAACTCAAAGTAAACATGGCCTAAGGTACCACTTGGGGTTATGTTGTCACCCCATGGCTGCTGACTGGTAGAAAAATGAACTTGGGAGCTTTTACATCTTTTGGAATCAACTGGCACATGTCCCTATGTCAAAAAATTTGATTCAGTAATTTTGGCACAATGCACGAGTGCTCAACTCGGGCACGAAATCGCGAATTGGCCGTGCACGTCAAAGTCATGCTTGCATTTTCGCTTTTATTGTGTACGAGTCGTACAGTCGTGCACCAGCCACAACTCCCAAACTCTCTGTAAAACCTCTGTGCACAAGTATTTTCCCGTGCAGCCATGCTCGGCCACACCAGTAAAGTTGTGCACGACTCTTTGAAAAACCTTTAACACTCTTCCTCATGCTCGAGTCAAGTAGACGTATTGGACTTTGAAATGCAGGACAATATGTATTTTAAAATATGTTAATATAGGACAATATGTTTTAAACATCTCTAAATGTAGGACAGTTGTGTCCTTATAAGACGAAATTGGGCTTAAATTTTTCAAGATTGTCCTAAATTTACAGATTTTGAAAACATGGTGTCCTATATTCACAAGTCTGTAGATCTGTAAATGTAGGACAATCGCGCAACACACGTGGCATTTTAACCCGATTTGAGCTTATTCGGGCTCCATTGTTCTACATTTAGAGATTTTAAAACATATTGTCTTAAATTTATAGATTTTAAAACATATTATCCTACATTTCCAAACACGTAAAAATATTGTCCTTAGAACACAATCCCCTAAATTATTGATCTAAAAAAACATTTTTCCCAAAAAATAACCATGTTGGGGCAATTAAAATATGAATAACAAGAAAAAGCATATATCCTTAAGACGGATGGTATATTCTCATTCCTAAAAGTCTATCATTATTTTGAGTGGAGCTTTCTAGTGATGTAATCAAATTAAGATCAAGGCGGTTGTAACCAAATAAAGTCTCGTTTGCGAACTATTCAGGATTCATCTAGAAAGATATATGCTTGAGCCCGTACAACAAAGTTCGTCAACATGAACAAGCAAACTTAAACTCAATATATTTGATTTGTCAGATCGTGAAGCTCGCGCGATCGTATTTAAATTATACTATAGTATGGTATAACTTTAGTTTATGTTTTTCACTGCACTTAAAATTGCACTGAAAAACAAGGGTTATAAACTGCTTCCATAGAGACAAAAGGGAGAGCCTCTCTCAATGCTCAAAACTCAGCTAGTTATATAATTCATTACTCTTCCTATAGGCTATAGCTACATCCATATTGCATTAGCTTTCATAAGCAATGGCTTGAGTTTGCCCTTAATATTGAGGCTCATAATCTCATCAGAACCACCAACGTATTTGTTCCCTATGAAGACTGCAGGAACACTAGGGTTGCACCCAGCTAGCCCCATCAATGCCTTCTCCATTTGAACCCCATCCGCACGATGATCAAGTTCATACACAATAGGGTTCGCCCCAAAACTGCGTATCAACATTACGATTGTATGCGACATGCAGCAGCTCATTTTGCTGAAAATCACCACTGGATTTGCCGTCCCTAGTTCCATCACCGTATCCATGATCTTAATTTGGACTTAAATATATATAGATATGATATTTGTAGGTGTGTGAAAAATGTGTTGGAGTGTTGAGAGTCTTGGGGTTTTTGGGAGCTCTATATATAGCCAAAAGATTTGGTTTATGAGTGGATTTGATGGCAAATTTAGTGGAATATATCAGATATGCAGAAAACTGAAGAGGTTTAAAGGGCCGGTGTATTTGACTTTTGTTGATATGCTCGAATATTTTCTTCTCCTGCTTTCAGGATACATTTTGGCAATTTGGCATATATCATATCAAAATGTGATTTATGCTGATGCCTCTATTAATCAACATCTCGGTCGACGTATATATATTTCCCGGCTGATTCTTCTATGAGGCCAACAAATTTTTCGAGACCTCAAAATTTTCAAATTTTTAGGGGTCTTTCTTTCAATATATATATATATGAAATATACATAAAGATTGTGTTCAATCTATTGGTCCAATCTTATTTAGTGTGTCTCACCCACGAAGAATTAATATTAATAGATCTAGCGGTTAGAACATCACGGGTGATGGATTCAAGTCATCAATTGACCTTTAAAAATAAAAGTGTGTGTCCGAAAAATATATCACCCAGGTTCGAACTCTATATAGTATTAGTTAGGATACCTAACATTGCTGAAAATAGGCTGAGCAGAAGCAGCTGCTTTTTATACCACTCATAAAACAGTTATTTGTTATTGAAATTATCATTTTATATCACTCTGAAAAAGGAATTATTAAGCAACTCGGTTACATGACCACCTTGATTAACATTTTTGATGTCAAAAATGTTAGGCCAGTTGTATTTATGTAATTACTTGGAACATAATTACAGTATATATTATCATTTTTAAAAAAAATTACATTATAAATTTCAAATTTTTAAATATCATTTTATATCGTCTTTGAGTTTGGATCGAATAAGAAACAAGGGGGAAAGAAATTTAAAAGTTTAATTCAGATCGAAGTATTACTAGGACTGGCACTAATAACCCCCAAGGGTTGGCCAAGTGGTGTAGACATGGGACTTAGGAGTATGCATCTCTTTAGGTCTTACGTTCAAAACTCCTTAGATGCGATCAACTCTTGAGATGGGTCAGGTCATGCAGAGTTTTGCTCTGACTTGAAGTAGGGCCCCCTCTAGTGCACGGTGGATCGGTCTTTGATCCGAATACCGAGTTATCAAAAGAAATTACTATGACTGACACTATATGCGATCAACATTGCAGATTGACAACTCAATATAAGTGAATCAAATTCTGAGATAGACATCAAAAGATACACACGCGCGTTTTTTGTTCTCAAAATCATGTAAAAATATGTATCCTAGTGGATGTATCAATTCACTTTACATCTTTTTCTAGGACCATCAACCAAAAAAAAAAAAAGAAAACATGCAAAAAAAAAAGTTCTCTATACTTGGAATAAGTTTATAAGACGCAACTTTAAAATTCAAATTTATCAGAACCCATTTAATGTGGATCAATTTTAACGAATTCTGGATAATTGTTTCGGAATATATACTGTAAACCATCTCATGTGGAAAAATAAAATTGTATGAGGTAAGGTTTATCTAAGACAGCCACCTTATCATGAAACATGCAAAAAAGATTCGAATATGAGAACATAATGAAAGCAAGTGAAGCATATAATGTGAAAAATGACTCTTGAGATTGGCCAAGAAACATATATATATATATATATATATATATATTCCCCGTACAAGAGGTACGCCCGTATTAGCATGTCACATGATTCTGCACAGATCATTTTATTGCGCATATTCTCCAGATTTTGACATGCATGAAAATTGCACTACAGAATCATGTGGATATAATTAATTCTGTTGACGTAGCCCTTAATTATCGTCCTCAAACAGATGCCGATGCTCATTTGACCTTCTACCATGTTGTAATGAGCCTATATTATTTTCACATGTACGTGTGATTTATGTTGGTGCACACGGACATGTGAAAATAATATAGGGGACGATAATATAATGGTAGAAAGGTCAACAGAATAATTATATCCACATGATTGTGTTGTGCGATTTTCATGCATGTGAAGATCTGGAGAATAATGATGCAAGAGAATGTTCGATGCTACTAAGGGTGTACTCTCTCGTACGGTGAGTACTACATGTTTCTTGGCCACACTCAAGAGTCATTTTTTCTCCTGCATATTTTATTCTTCACTTTCTTTTTCTATTATCTTCTCAAATTCCAATCTTTTATCCTGGGTGAAAAGGTGGCTTTCTTAGATAAACCTTATAGCTCATACAATTTCATTTTTCATCAATAGTATAGGTGAAATGATTTATGGAATCCCGTAATTATCCAGACTAATCTAAATTTGAATTAATGTTCTCAAATTTGAACCTTTTTTTTTTCTGTTGTACTATGATATACATCCACTAGGATACATCTTTTTACATGATTTTGAGCCCAAAACGTGTGTATCTTTTGATTCTCAGAATTTGATCTCTTAGATTGAGTTTCAATCTCCAATTTGATTTGGCCACTGAAGATTGACTTTGGATGAATTCGATCTCGAGGGCTTTACGGTCCATTTAAGATCTAAATTAATCTGTAAATTTTCTGTTTTTTTTTTCTTTAATAGGTATTGTTGTTGCATATATTTTTCTAGGGCAACGAACAATATGATTACTGAATACAAATGAATGCGTATGAACTCTATCTAGGTTTCAGGTTTGCACTTATGTCCTTTTTTTGTGCTTAAAAATTTGACCATTTATTGAGGGTTTAACCCATATGTATAATCTTCAAAAGTCATTAATGGGGCGCATATTAAGACCTTGAAGTCAGCCAACATTAAATGTGTGAGGTCGTCGTGCTCCTTGATAGCCGCTGCGGACATCCCACCTTGATTCTCATTTCCTAATTTATCTCTTATTTCTATTTTGGCGATGTGACGAGAACTCTTCCTAAAGTCGCTCATTGCTCCTCTATTGCCTTCTCAAATTTGGCCTCTGGACACTACAAAAAAACTGTCAATTAACGAGGGTGTTAGCGAGGGCATGCCCTCGATAAATTGATTTAACGAGGGTAATACCCCCCTTAATAATTTTCTCCTCGCTAAAGTTTAACAGGGGCGCTCACAGACCCTCAGTATTAGCGAGGGCAAATGCACCCTTGACACTAATAGTGACAATTATAAAATATAAAAATTTCAGGGAATTTGCGTCGAACGCGTGAACCCTGGCTCGTGTGTGTGCTGCAATTACCATTGAGCTAGGTGACTAATTGATTATATAGCTAGGTGACCAATTAATTATATTTTCACTTCTAATAAATATGTATCAATGTATCATAAGGAAATTATAAATTATAAAATTATAAAATGTGAGCTAGGTGACTAATTGATTGTATTTTCACTTCTAATAAATATGTATCAATGTATCATAAGTGTCTTCTCTAAATGAAATTATAAAACTATAAAATATTAGAGATAGGTGACTAATTGATTATATTTTCACTTCTATAAGTGTCTTCTCAAATTATAAAACTATAAAATGTCAGAGAAGAGTTCCACTTCTATAAGTATATTTTCACTTCTATAAGTGTCTTCTCTAAATGAAATTATAAAACTATAAAATGTTAGAGAAGAGTTCCACTTCTATTAGTGCCTTCTCTAAATGAAATTATAAAACTAGTGTCTTATCTAAATGAAATTATAAAAACTATAAAATGTTAAAACTATAAAATGTTAGAGAAGAGTTCCCGAGAACCAAGACTCGAACCCACGACCTTTCAGTATCAAGTAGCTGCAATCACCACTAGGCTATGTGACTCTTACATTAAATTTTCACTTTAAATAAATATGTATCATATATATTCTCTATTTTTAACGAGGGAAAATTATGGTGCTTGTTAAACCCTCTGTATTGACGAGGGAAAGTTTATTGCTCGTTATCTCGTTAGTAACAAGGACTCTGAAATCCCTCATTATTTTCGAGGGTTATCAAAATTCTCTTTAAAACCCTTGTTATTAGCGAGGGATTTTATAGCCCTCGTTAATGCCCTCGTTAAAAGACATTTTTTGTAGTGTGGATGGCGATCTCGATCCTTCTCTAGCTGGTTCTTTCTCGTTCCTCAGCTTTTCCTCCGAACATGAGGTCGGCATATGTTTCAGAGATATCCCTATGATGCCTTGTAAGTATTCTTGAATGTGGGCACGAGTCATAATTGTCACACATGGGGTACAACAATTGCCCCCCGGGTTGATGTTCAATTGCTGACAATAGCGAGTTGTTTCAGGTTGCCTTTCCAAACTGTCTTTTGGATAGGATGGGATCAGCCGCATGCGTGCACCTGTCTGTCACGACGCATCGAATCCCGCATTTGGAGCCTCGAAAAGGTGTGTGTGTGACGTATTGGGTGGTGGCAAATGATGGCGCGTCTGTCACAATTGCGATTCTCGAACGGTTGCGACTGGGCAAATGCACGGGCTTGTGGCGCACTCACCAAAAACTTATTAAAAAAATTATAATCTGACCCATTTTTAAACTTTGGTTTTTTTAGATTTGCCCCCGCTTCTCTTCTATAAAATCCCGAATTTCTGGTACAATCTCCTCTTCTCTCTTTCGCGCTCAAAATATCATTTCAAATCTTCGAATCTTTTCCAGCTGCAACTCCTCTCGGTTCCAATTTTTGGCGTACGTCTAGGTAATCTCAGTGTTTTTCTTTCATTGTCTTTGTAATTCTCTGTTTCAATTTTTGAATCTCATCAATGGCGGGTGGGCGCCCTTTCACTTCCTCAATCCCCAAAATTAGCTTCCACTCCTTTGATGCTCCTTTTCCTTATGGGGAGAAAACTTTGTGCGGTGGCGGTGCTCCCGCCACTGGTTTGAGTCGTGGGGTGGCACCTCCCGGTGGTGCCAGGGCTAAATGAGACACTGGTCCGATTTTGCCTACTCCCTCTATTCCATCGAGGAATTGACGATTCAGGCCCACAGTCCGATTAGGACCTATGTTGAGAGGTGTACTGAAGTGGTTGAGGGGCCCAGTTCGTCTCCATGAGTCAGGGCCGTTCCAGAGGTATCGATTCAGCCGAGGGCGCTAACTTCGCAAGGGAATAAAATTCAGGATGAGCTTGCTTCCTCATCTCGCCCGAGTTCCTCGCGGCCTATGACCTCCTCACGTCGCCAAGTCGATCATCCGGGGAAATTCCGTTATGGTCCGTTCATAGAAAGGTATGAGTACCGGCGGGATAGGCGATCTCAGAGGCCTGGGAAGGAGAATAAATTTGTGGCGTCTCAATTGTCGAGTATAGTGGATGAGGATTTCGTGAATGAAGCTCGTCACAAGTACCAAGATCCTGTTGACGTGCATTTCTATGTACCTCGTGAGCATGAGCGAGTTGATCAGCCCCCAGAAGGGATGATTGCCATTAACTATGACGTTTTGGAGGTGGGACTTCGCTTCCCCCTTCATCCCGATATCTCACACCTGTTTGCACCGTGGGATCTATCGATTACTCAAATCACCACCAACAGATCGATGGAGCGTTATCTTTGGCGTATTGGTCGCCCTAGGTTGATATGCTCTAGAGAGGCAACCACGCCCCTGGAATTTAACTATTTGCTCAGTTTGATGGCTCTGCATGCAGGCCATTATTGCATCCGATCTCACAGCAAGGTCAAGTTGGTTCACGAGATTCCAAACAAAATCCGTGACTGCGGCGTAGCAGAGTGGCAAGCCCGACACACCTCACATTATTCCTGTCCCAACTGATTATCGAGATCATCTTCCTCGTAAGTCGTTTTTAATTTTTGTTGACCTTTCTATACTGATGTCTACTATTCCATTTTCGCAGGTCTCAAAGTTCCTAGCAAGTCCGAGCTGTTTGGGACTTCCGAGATCTGCTGCGACTTGCTCTAGAGGAACCAGCTGCCTTTCGAACGGTCGTCTTGTTGAACTCCGACGACGAGTGACTCTACGCTGGCCTACAGACCTACACGCATCACCTCGGCATTCCTCGTAAGTGTTTCACAACTTTTGTGTTAATCCTCGTATCACTATACTAACTTGCATTTAATTGCAGTTGAACGTTTCCCCATCTACAAAATCCAACCTTCTCCTGCTTAGATGGCCACCCTTGACCAAGGCATAGCAGGATTTATGGCTCTCCGCAATGTGGGTAAACGCCCTAGTGTCCCCCGCCCCATCCGCAGATAAGGGAAAGAAACTCGGCGGTTGATATAGCTTGAGCAACGCCAAAAAAGAGGTCGCGCGCCGTTGACCGAGCCGAATCTCCTGAAGGCTGTGATGGATATAAATTTTTATTCCATCTAACTAATGTAGATAAATTAGATTGACATTCTTTTGTAATTTCCATTTGACAAAGTCTAGTATGAAATTTTTTTAAATAAATTTTAATTTAAAAAAAATTTTAAATTTGGTTGAAGATAAACAAAAAATTGAGTTGTTCATGGTTCACTCACTCCAAAGTGGTTCATGGTTCACCCGGCCCGAATAGGTCATAATTTAGGGTTCATTATTTAGTGTTTAGGGTATAGATGGTTGATTTAGGACAATTTTATAGATTTTCATACATGAAAATTTTCACACTAGACCTACTCTTTCCATATATATCTCTCGTATATATATATATATATATATATATATATATAGTGAATCTTTCTAGTCACCTAATTAGTTGTGATAATACCAATTCTCTCACGATTCAATTGTCAATTTCTGCAAATTCTATCAATTTGATCTTTTCGATTCAATTTAGTTCAATGCACAACTTGAGTAGGCCTTACAACACTTTGATACAGATTATCAAATATAGTTGAAATAAATAAATAAGTAAATTCTTTAACTCTACATTGAATGCATGCATGTATATGGCGTTTGTAGAGAACATAATTGAGATAGTAAAATGATGTTCAGACCATATATTACCACATCAACTAATCATATGCATGTAGCAATTTCATCTAATCACCGTGGTGTAACTCAAAACTTGAAAACTTTTTAACATCAAAGTTTTATTTATGTAAACCAATTTTATCGTGCGATTAATTTGCATTAAATGTACATATACTTAAACAAAAGATTTACAACACATACTTAAACATTATACTTCTCATTGTCAAATTATCAAAAAACCGAGGAAACATGTATATGTCGAGGTGTTGATTGATTAGTGGCATCAATATAAATCACATTTTGATATATGCCAAATTGCCAATATGCAAGAAAAGAAAAATATTCCAGCATATCACAAAGGTCAAATACACTTTTTATCCCCTCTTCAGTTTTCTGCATATCTGATGCCACTACAACTTGCCACTCATCAAAATCACTCAACCAGATCTTTTAATTTGCCTATATATAGAGCTCCCAAGAAGCCCAAGTTTATCAACATCCAACACATTCTTCACACCCCTAGAAATATCATATCTATATATATTCACATATTATCCCAAGTCCAAATTAAGATGGATTCAGTGATGGAACTCGGGACGGCTAACCCGGTGGTGATATTCAGCAAAACGAGCTGCTGCATGTCACATACAATTGTAATGTTGATACGCAGTTTTGGGGCGAACCCTATTGTGTATGAGCTTGATCATCGTCCGGATGGGGTTCAAATGGAGAAGGCATTGATGGGGCTAGGGTGCAACCCTAGTGTTCCAGCAGTGTTCATAGGGAAAAAGTATGTTGGTGGTTCAGATGAGATTATGAGCCTTAATATAAAGGGGAAGCTCAAGCCATTGCTTATGAAGGCTAATGCTATATGGATGTAGCTACAGGAACAATAATAAATGTAACTAGTTAAACTTTGAACAGAGAGAGAATTCTCATTTTTGTTTGTATGAGAGCTCTGTATAAGTCTTGTTTTCCAGTGCTCTTTTAAGTGCTGTAGAAAACTATATTTCTTGAAAACTATCATTTCACAAATTACAATTAATCCACGCACCAGTGTTGCCCAACCGGTTCAAATCGGCTGTTTGGTTTGGAACTGGCAGTTACGGTACCTGAAATGGTGAAACCAAAACTGCGAGGTTCCAATTCTCAACAAGTATGCTTTATTTTTATTTTTTTTCCCAATTTTTCATTTATTTTAAATCGAAGTAAACCTTCAGTTCCAATTGAACTGGGAAGCCAATGGTTTGAACGGCCTGTTAATCGTTCGGGCAACTCTACCATGCACATTCAGTTTTGGCAAATAAATGAAGACCAAACTCTAAAGAGTTCTGGAAGAGGGAAATGGGAGGTAAAATGGAATGACAATCAAATCCATTAGATCTAAACAGGAAGCAAATTGTATAAGATGATATAATATAATATATATATATATATAGTCCATGAGTTACAGCCTGGATAAAACTTGTAGCAAATTATTATAATGTCTCATATATATGAATAGTTCAATTTCTTGGCAAGGGATTGAATACCTTGAGATTCAGAGTCGACAGACTTATTCAAGTGGTGTATAATTTTGTCATTGTAGAAAAAACAATGCCATCTTCTGTTTGTTTTATTTGAATATTATAGCTGTAGAAATCATAAGCTGCAACAACCTGGAAAAAACTTAAAACAGGTTAAAGGAAAAAACTGGAGTGAGATGATAATTATTAGATGGATCGATGTGAACTTGTATACTAAGCTGAATAATGAATTCACCTACCAATCTTGATAATAGAGGCTATTGTGAGCGACCATATATCATAATCATATCTCTAAGTCTTTGTGCTTCAGATGTCAAGCTACCAAAAGTCGTCGAGTGGGGTACCCTCCAGTTCCAGTTCCCATACTGCCCATATGTTGCATCAAAACAAATCAGTAATAAGACTCAGAAAGTTTTCTATGATTATGTGTAAGAGGTGTATGATCCTGTTCCTGCATTCTGTTTTAATTTTAGAATTATAAATACATCTTAGAACAAATCCCATAAATAAATTTATACTCGCAACACATTAATTTCTATGACTTCTATGATCTACAAAAATACAAGGATCTGTCTAAAGGGAATGACTAATTTTCATTGATAATTGGCAATCTAATATTCCAAATAAAGTTAGTTATTTACCTGAGTTGCTGGAGTATTCATCCTAGCTGAACTTCCCAATCCAAGCATATCTTGCATTGGTATAATAGTGGTTTGTGCAACAGACGAAAGTGCACCTTGGATTAGCCTCCACGAAACATCTTCACCATTGATATTCCCAAGATATTTAACCACCTAAAAATGTGATTTTTTTAATATATAAGAACAAGGTTCACACTTAATGACAATGTTCCAAAATTTGGTTGAGGCTTGAGGGGGAATAAATCATATTCACATTGGATTTCTCTTCTTCTGGCAAGACATCCCACCACCCTAAAATCTGAGTACATACAAATTGTTAATAATTGAAATAGCATGCTTCTTACCCTAATTCGTTAATTTGCCTCCATTAGAAAATAGTATATACGAATAGGAAATTCAGGAATTTAAATTATAATGTTCTCCTGATAACTAGTTGTTTTGGGTGAAAGTATGATGCTAACATTTACAATACTCCCTGATAAAAATGATGGATTAGGGCAAAACTGGAATTCAAAATTCTTTTGAACTGAAATTGTATGCTTGGCCAAACATTTGGGAATGAATGTCTTCATCCCATAAAGGAAAAAAGAAATGTCAAAAGAACAGTTCATGGAAGAATTTCTGCAAGAATGGCATGCAAGTCAGTCCTGAAAATACTGCTGCAGTTAATGATGTTTTGCCATCATAATATCAAAAAGAGCTGCCCAACCCCCCTCCACCCCAACCCCAAGAAAAAGAAGGCTTCAGTCCAAGGAAAACTAGTTAGTCAAATAAAAAGTCCTCAATATTATACGACATAGGGAACTCAAAGAAGTGATAACCTACAGTGTCATTGTCATGAGTACCAGTGTACACAACTTGGTTTTCTTCATGATTATGGGGCAAATGAGGATTTTCAGCATCACTTCCAAAGCCTAGATACAGACTCAAAAATAAGACCAAGCACTTAATGAAGAGTGTGTATAATAGATGCTCAAAAGCATGATAAAACTATCAATAATTAAGGGCTTGAAAGATTTTTCCGATCGATTGGAGACCTAAAAAATAGGAAACTATATCAATTTATGACCTGAAAGATAGAAATTATCAATCTAGGACTTCTAAATTTTAAGACCATGCTTGGTATCTTATAGTTTATAGCCTTACTTATCATGATATTACATAATTATTATTTTTATTTTCCACTCGTGAAATTAATTTATCTTTTCTTTTTCTGAACTGTAATTTATAAAAATGCTGTTGGATAACTAGAAACTAAAAGATGTCAAACATGGTCTTAAACAATTAGAGTCTTAAGTTAATAGTTTTTGTCTTTCAGGTATCGAATTGATAGTTTTTTATGTTTCAGGTCCTGAATTGATAGGAAAAATCTTGCAAGCCCCTAACTCATAGTTTGACTATTATTTAGGCCCTGAATTGATAAAACTCCCTAAAACATAAAAGAGCAGCGACTAGATACCAAACTGGAGGACTGCCATTCCTGGTGCTCCAATGAACCGCCTAAGCTGCACCACATCTTCAGTAATTACACCCTGTTGGCCATATAAGCAAAGTGAGAGCTTACGGAAATATCAAAGTACAGCCGGGGGGGACAGGACACTCAGTTCTCAGAGTTAGTGGGAGAGAGTGATTGTGCGTGCAAAAATGAGTTGGTCTTATGTAAAATAGTTTTATCATGCAACTGGTTTGTAAATATCACTTTATGGTAAAACAACTAATACGTTTTAATGAAACAACAAATACTATCAAACTAAAACTTTTTTTAAATACACACAAAACGCAAACTAGTTTTTCAGTAAAACTGGTTTATATAAGACTTTGTCATTATTTTGCAAAGTCCATCAGTACACCCAGCATGGTCTTATACAATATAGGGATTTGCCTTATGTTCTGAAACATACCAAATCTTCTGCTATGATATTGATCTCTCCAACAGAACTAAAGATGGCATCAAAAAGAGACTTTCCAGGTCCCACCCACTGTCAATTAGAGCATCATTTAGGGAATGTTCTATACATTGTTAGTCAAAGATAATGGCAACATGAAACAAGAGAAATCACACCTTCCATCGCCCTACCATAGCAACTTTCGCTTCTGCACATAAATAGATTTAAACATTAAAGTTCCCATAACAATATCATGTAATCGTTTGCAAATTAAAATTATCTCACCAGAAGGAACAGCCCAAAAGCCAGCAAATCCTCTAAAGTGATCAATCCGGAATTCATCAAATAAATTCTGAGCTCGCCTTAGACGCCGTATCCACCATGAAAATCCATCTCTTTCCATGGCTTTCCAATCATATAGAGGGCTTTTCTTGAAGCAAAAGACCATTAGCATTTCATCATTTAAAAAAAAAAAAAAGTGAATATTCTAGATTGTGCTTAACATTTAGTTCTAAAGTTTTAACACACTTCATTGCGTTGATGGCTTGGGCATAGGGCAAAATTTTATCCAGATAAAAGCAGAGAAAAGACTTGGCGGGAATGAAATCAAAACCAATTTTTAATTACCTAAAATAATTAAATGTGGCTGATACTGAAACATTAAACAGCTGGAAATCTCAGGCGATTCTTTTCTGTGTTTGCAACCTCAGACAATTTGGTTTAGTAACAATGAGGTTATCAGAGAAATCATTGACATTTAAAAAAAAAAACCATTCAAGTGATGTTGAACTGTATATAATTCAATCTCTAGAATTGTGTTACCTGTTCCAAAGCTGACCAGTTTCACTGAAGGCATCTGGAGGAACACCACTAACTAGGAGAGGAAAGCCGCTGCGATTCTGCATGGTAAGTTGAGATTATACAGAAGCTTTGAAGAGCATAAAATTCCTAATATCAATTGTAAAAGTGATAGTAGTAGATGGGAAATCTAGTATTTTGCATTTTAAAACAATGTTAGTTGTTTCGATCAAAGGTATTAGTTTGACAGCATTAGTTGTTCTATTAAAAAGTACTATTAGTTTTTTTTACCATAAAGTACTAGTTGTGAACTAGTTGCACGGTAAAACTGTTTAACATAAGACCAACTCCCCCATTTATAGTGGGGAAAAGATCTAGGGTAACAAACAAAGTAAGGAAAGAATAAATAATGATATACGTACTGAACATGGAACGACTAAACTAGCAAACATAATAAAGTCAAAAACATAGCATAATCTTCAACAGGAATAAAGGGAGACACTCACCAGCAAAAACTGTTTCTTATTAGCCCATACATCTGCACTATGATAACCAACATATATAGGCATATCTCCCATAATACTGATTCCCTTTGTTCGAGCATAATCATGAACTTTCTGCCATTGCCTTTGGAACAAGAATTGCTGGGCAATGAACATATCTATCTGCAAATAGGAGTGTGATTTGAATAAGTGAAGAACCACGAGTGCAAATTGGTAGAAGGGTGAAAGAGATCTTACATATTCCTTTTTGCTTTGATAAATTTCTTCCAGAGCAGCAAGGTGGTGATTTTTTAATGATTCTGGCCACTCATACCAACTAAATGTATTCACAGTGTCATCAACGGCAGCAAAGTATGCGGCATCTTCAAGCCAACCTGCAAAATTAGGCAGCTTTAGAGACATCTTAAAAGAAAAAATGAATAGTAAGATGGAAATAAGTGTAGTATGAGTGAAAATAAATATGGAAAAAGAAGACAAATATATTAATAAGGAAATATATACTTTCTTCCTGAACTGATTATAGCAATGACAGTTTTATCATGCTATAAGGCTATAACCAATGTCTTAAACTTGTTCAGACCTTTTGAAGAATGGAAATGTAAACTAGCAGCCTATATGAAAAACCTAAAAATTGACTAAATCCTAACACTAACCAAATATGGAACCTTAATGCCTGAGTCAGAAAAATATTTTAACTTAAGGAGCATTGTAAAGAAAATATTTAGCTATAAATCTTCTATATATATACTATATATATAAAGTGAGAGAGAGAAACAGGATAATGCCAAAATAGAAAATCTCATTCTTCCGCCCAAACTACATTACCAAATATGGAAGTCCTGTAAACTAAAAGAAAAGGAAAAATTGCATGGCACTAACAATTGCCAGCATAGCTGTTTTGAAAGAAAAAAAAATTCAAACAAAAATTACAAATTGCAATATGTTTTTCGTTACAAGTTTGTTCGATGCATATTATATAAAATCAAAGATTTGTTAATGGTTTTTTTTTTTACATCCATATTGCAAATATATAAAAAATGAAATTTCAGATATAAAATATTTTTGTGTATGCATGTGATTTGAAGTGTTCTTACTGAATCTCAAGATGTGTAGGTTTTTTTAAGATCTGTCTTATAAAAAAAGTTGTCGAGGGATCTTACATAGATCTCTCACCTCTCATCCCTTGTACATCTCTACCTTAATGGAATATATTGTGTCTTATAAAAAAAACACTAAAAAGAACAATAGATGATGAGAAATATTAACTTCTTATTCATCTTGGTCTTGTAGCATATTATCTGATTCCTTGCACTTCAAACATTAATAACATCTTTAAAATGTGATAACCCACTAGTGACTGGTGAGAAAAGAAAACGCAAACACCTAACCAGCTAACCTGCAATATTTGGATCCTTACGGAACTCTAGAAGCTGATCCTATAGCTCTCCCTCACTTGAAATAAGCCTCTTTGCAGCCTACACCAATAATAAAAACCATGAGTCAACTCAAAAGAATGTCTTTAAAGCAACTTGATACAGAACTCTAAAGACAACAGAAATATTGTTCCAAACAGGCTAATCACCATGGTAAAACTGTTTTACCATGTAACTGGTTTGCAACTATCACTTTATAGCAAAATAAAACAGCTAATACTTTTTAATGAAAGAACTAATACTATCAAACTAATACCTTTAAATGAAACAAAACAACTAACACTGTTAAAAAATACACACAAAATGCAAACCAGTTGCACGGTAAAACTGGTTTACATGATAGTCTTTTTTAGACGTGGTTAGTTAGCCATGAAAATGTAAAATAACAATAAAAATTTATGTCCATAAGGTGTACAACAGGTATTCATAAATTTCCTTGCATTTATCAAGTATAAGCTAACAAATTTTAGAAATTAATTCTTAGAGTCTATGCATATCAGTAACTAAAAAGATGATGGTGAATGCTCTACCTCAGCTACCAAAGGATCCTTGACATTAGCAACATCTGTGAAATTTACACGAACCATATCCCTGCATGTATCATAACACAGCATTTAATTTGATAAGGTCTTATAACTCTGTAATTACGTGGACTACAAAATTAACTTATTTCTTACATTGGTTTTGGTAACTCTTCCTTTGACAGTAGACCATCTTTCACAAGTTCCTCAAGAGAAATCAAAAGTGTGTTGCCACAATTAGCATCCTGAAATGATGTAACCACCATGAAATGTTAATATATGATCTTACAGTCTACAGAGCAGAAGTGTAAAATCTATTAAACAGAACTTGCATTGAGAAGAACACTAGCATCATACTACATAACACAATAGTTGTTTCTATAAACTGTGACTATTGTTAGATAATTATTCAAATGAAAACAAATTATATATCGAAATTGAATGAAGAAATGGAACCTGCCCTGAGTAGGGAGATCCCTCTTCATTAGCCCTCCTCCCAGGAGGAACCAAGAGGAAGAACCTGCATTAAAACAAAAAACCATCAATCCAATTACCAAAGTATTTCAGAAAAGAGGCACTCTTGCGTGAGACCGTCTCACGGTGAGACGGAGTGTAATTTGAGCATTGGCGCTTTAACATTTTGGAAGAGGTGAGTGTTAATTGTATTAAGTTGTACTCTGTCTCATATGAGTTTTTTGTCTTCTGAGAAAATGCATCTATTTACCAAGTAAAGCCTAAGTGTAAACACAAAAACTTTTGACTATATAAATGAAAAAAACTCACAGTAAATAGTGGTTTTTCTCACTTCAATTTGAACCTCACCCTATCTCTATCTTGAGCTCCTTTAAAATATATACAACTGGCATTCTCCTCCGCTGGGTAGTCTTTTCAAAGTAATAATAGTTTGCAAACACTAATTTGCTACATATTTTATTATTAAATACCAACACAGCGAGAGAATTTGGAAAAAGAAATTAAGGAAATATTAAATAAGCAATGAATATTCTACCAAATAATAAAGAAGTAAACCCGAAACAGAATCGATAATTCTATTTATCAATAAGAAGAATAAGTTCAGCAGAACCAATTCTCACATCTATAATAGCCACTGAGCAAATTTTCGAATTCACAAACTTCAAAGCATAAATTAAATGCAAACGCTGAACCTGCCAAAGAGAGCAACCCGCATCGTGAAGCCAGTCGAGGAACTGGAAGGCTTGGGGGCCGAGATCGCCGATGACATAAGGACCAGGAAACGACGTCGGATGCAGCAGGACCCCTGCCCTCCTCCGCCTCGCGCCGTCGAGTTTGGGGAGCCAGGTCTCGTAGTCCAACGGCAAGTCCTCGCCGGCCGTTAAGGGCGCGCCATTTTTGAATTGAACCCTAACGCGGTTTCTATTTAGTGTGGGGTTGGAGAATTGGGGCTTTGGAGGGAAAGAGAGAGAGGCGGGGATAAGTGCGAGAGAGCTGCAAATCGACATTTGAGTGCTTTGGTGATTGCACTACATGTGCACAGATGTTGGTATAGCGTGGTTAAAAGAAAAGAATGGGGGTCGGGAGGAATTCCGTTGGAGATGACTATGGCGTCGGAGAAGGGAGCATGTGAAGGCACGAGGATATGTTTCGCTGCACAGTGCTCATTCTGGATATTTACTTGGGGCTGTTATTTTGAAGCGGTGATTTTCAAGTTTTAAGCGGTAATTTTCAACCTTTTTTTTTTTCATAAAAAAAAGGATTTTATAAATAAAAAATGGACATGAGAACGCTCAATATCAAATCTAATTTAAATCACCAAGGTAAATAGTACCTTTACAACGGTCAAATCAACCAATAACAAATCTTCAACACACAAAGTTCATAAAATAAAAATGTTATACAACACAAATATCAAAAAATGTGTTATTATTATGAAATTAATATTTTTATGTAGTGAAATTAATACTATGGAGTATGAAAAGTTGATAAAGTAGAAAATATAGGGAGAAATGAGAATATTTTTTTTATTAACTTTTTCATGTGATCTGAAAGTGAAGTGATATTACATTTTTTTATAGAAAGCGAGGATCTTACAGAATAATCCAACATAAATATTTTCATAAATGATATCCACTAGAATAATTTATTAGAAAATGAAAGGACATAAAATTATTTATATTGTTTCATAATACTCCCCTTTGGATGTCCGTCATTACATAAAGAATATGTCTCGTTAAAAATCTTACTAGAAAAAACCCAGTGGGAAAAAAAAACCTAGTGAAGGAGAAAAAGAGTACATATATTATTTAGTTTATTTATTCTCCCCCTGATTCAAACATCATTTGAGATCTTTTGATCGACGCATTCCGATACGTTTCACCAACTTCTCAAATGCTGCATTTGGTAATGCCTTGGTAAATAAATCTGCTAAATTGCCACTTGAGCGGATTTGTTGCACATCAATTTTACCATTCTTTTGCAACTCATGAGTAAAGAAGAATTTTGGTGAAATATGTTTGGTTCTATCTCCTTTAATATATCCTCCTTTTAGTTGAGCTTTCATTATCTTCCTATAATAAAGTTGGAGGATTTTCATTGTCACGAGACAAACCATAGTTGTTTTGAATATAATTGATCATTGACCTCAACCAAACACATTCTCGACTGGCCTCATGAATTGCTATAATTTCAATATGATTTGAAGAAGTGGCAGGAAGTGATTGCCTTTGTAGATCGCCATGAAATGGTTGTACCACCACATGTGAATACATATCCAGTTTGAGACCTTGCTTTGTGTGGGTCTGATAAATACCCAGCATCAGCATAACCAAGCAATTCAGGTCGAGAATTATTTGAATAAAATAAGCCAAGATCAATTGTTCCTTGGAGATAGCAAAAAATGTGTTTAATACCATTCTAATGTCGTCTTGTGGGAGATGAACTAAATTTTGCTAATAAATTAACTGCAAAGGAGATATCTGGTCATGTGCAGTTAGCAAGGTACATAAGTGCACCAATTGCACTGAGATATGGTACTTCAGGACCAAGTATCTCTTCACCTTCATCTCACGGTCTGAAAGGGTCCTTATTAGGATCGAGTGATCAGACGACCATTGGGGTACTTAGTGAATGTGCCTTTTTCCATGTAAGTAATTTGGTGGACAAAAATTACACCTTCGAGGTGATCAATTTGCAAACCAAGGCAAAATTTTGTCTTACCAAAATCCTTGATCACAAATTCTTTCTTTAAATATGTTGTTGGGAGATGAATTTAATAAAAAAGATTTTGATTAGATCCCAAAACCCCTGAGTATGACATGTTCAGGATAATCTTGATAGTTGGGTCAGGATTCAGTTTAGAGTGTTCAGAATGTTATCTGCACCATGTATAGTCAGCAGATATAGATCAGGTTAGATTATGAAAATTCTGAAGACTCAGTAAGTTTCTAAAGATTCTGAAGTTTCAGTATGAAATCAAGAATCTGAGTTTCGATAAATCAAGAAACTCAAGACTGATATGAAATCAAGTTTTGAAGACTTCGATTTGAAAACTTAGAAATCAAGACTCAAGATGAAATCGAGAAACCAAGACTCAGTGTATCAATTAGTATATCTCGAAGACTAAAGACTAAAGAAAGACTCGTAAGACAAAGACTCAAGACTCAAAACTCGTAAGATATCAAGACACGTAAGATATCAAGACACAAAGTTATCAAGACTCAAGAATCTCATCGAATGCTCAAGATAACCCGAATGTTCCGAGGCACCAATAATATCTATCCGAAGGCTACAAAACTAAGAAAAATGCGAATACTCAGAAAAATAGATATTGCCCAAGGCATTCATATGCAGACAAAAGGAACTAAAACTAAGTGTTGTTAAGGTTATATCACTCGTAGATATTGACCAAAAAAGCCGTTATGTTTGTCTACATTTACATCAAGACAAGAACCAATCGAGAGGAAGACAAAGATCGTATTTCATCGACACTAAAAGTTTACAGTCATCAAGCATGTCAAGGAAATCTTATGTTCCGGATCGCAAAAAAGTGGTGAGTGGCTACATAAAAAGCATATTTCCTAAAACATGCAAGGGGAGTATTCAAACCCTAAAAATAGTGCTTCATCAAACACCATAAGAGGAAACTCATGAAGCTATCTCCTCCAACGGATAGTTTTTTTCAAGAGTGACCTTGGTGATTGCTATAAATACTAGTGACCCTCTACATTGAAGGTTCACGGAAATTTGTAAGCAACTCAAGAGCTCAATCTTATTATTGCAAATTGAAGCACTCGAAAACCCAAGAATTTTCCAAGTGCTTTACATTGAAGAGAGCTCATTCACTAAGCCTAGTTTGATAAGATATATCCTAAGCTTAGTAGAGATATCCTAGCCTTTGCATTGTACTTATTATAAAGGATATCTCATCCTAGTTGGAAACCAACCAGAAACCCCAAACCCTCAGAAGGTAGTTTGAGTGTGTTTGTTGGTGAGTTGGAGTTGTAAAGAGTTAGTAAACCACATTGAGGTAGTCAGAAAACTCTAGAGAAGAAGTGAGTAAACTATCTTGGATAGTCAAAAAGCTTGTGTGTGTTTTGAGTAAGTAAACTACAGTGAGGTAGTCAGAAAACTCAAAGTAGAAAGGTTAGTAAACTACATTGAGGTAGTCAGAAAACCTTAAGAAGTGGTTAAGGAATTTCTCTGAAGGTCAGAGAGAGTGGATGTAGGAGCTTGAGTCTCTGAACCACTATAATTGCTGTGTTGTTTTGCTTTCTGTACTGCATTGTTATATGTTGCATGTTTTTCACTGAAAGCATTATTCACTGATATTCAGTTGGAACCAATCCACTGAACTTGCATCTAACTGATCACAGCCTTAATCGTTATTTCATTAAAAAGAAGGTTTTCAGCAAAGCTAAAAATGAGTATAAACTTAGGGCCAACCATTCCTCACACGTGAGTAGCTAGAACAGATAGTTACCAAACTGAACTAACTCTACTGAGGGTTCAGTAAGATAGTTATCTGATCCAAGCAACTCAGGATCTCTGAAAAACTCAGGCTTAGTTGGGCTAATCTGAAACTTCTGAAAGCAGCTCAGGATCATTGTCTCAGGTAGACTTTGACTCGAGGGTCATCTGTCTTCTCGGGGCAAATCATCGAGACAACTCGACCCATCTAACCTCGAAAGAAAGAAAAGTTTTAAAAATCACTGAACACGTGTATTCCCCCCCATACACGTGTGAGACTCGTTAGCACCGGGACCAACAAGTGGTATCAGAGCGGGAGTTCAAAAGATCACTGATTTCAAAAGTGATCACCTGAACTGATTCATTTTTTTAAACCCGTCTCTGATTTGATACCAACAAGTGGTATCAGAGCAGTGGTTCAACTTGACCACTTGCTTTGGTGGCTATAGTCTAATTTGCTGAAAGACTCCGGTGGTCTACTGAATAGATCTATTTGCTGAAATCTTACAAGGCTCAGACATCATGCCTTCTAAGAAACTTCCTATGTTCTCAGTTGAGAGCTATGATTTATGGAGATTAAGAATACAGGCTCATCTGTATTCAAAGCATGAAAGAATGTGGAGAGTGGTTTCTGAAGGACCATTCAAATTCACTGTTGTGAATCCCAAAATTACTGAAACTGAGAGAAATGATCCCAGAACTGAATTTCCAAAGTCCGATGATCAACTTACTCCTGATGAGAGAAAGTTAGTCAATCTTGACTATATTGCCAAAGATACTTTATATAGCACTATTGATGATGGTGTTATGGGGATGATTTCTCACTGTGAAACTGCCAAAGAAATATAGGACACACTTGCTGAGATTGCTGAGGAAGAAAAAGATTCTGAAGAAAGTTCCAGTTCCTCAGATGAGATGTTCTCAGAAAATGACAGTGATGATATCTGTCTCATGGCTGTAGGGGAGGTAAGTTCTTCTATCTCTGTTGTTGCTCCTACACAAGCACATGAGTTCTCAAGTTCTACTGTAAATAGTAACTTTGACCTGATGGATTCTTTTGAGAGTCTTATGAAGGACTATGTTGTGTTACAAGAACTGCTCAATGAAACTCAAGAGCAGAACAAGGAACTGACTGCTGAGATCACTTCTCAATTGATGGGAACTACTGATGAACTAGATGTTCTGAAAGTACAACTCTCAGAAAAGGAGAAGGTGATAGAGACCCTGAATGAAAAATTAGAGAAATCCACCGAGGAGATTCAGCTTATCAGAACTGAGTTCAATGACCTCTTTGAGAAGCATGAAACTCTAAAGAAGTGTGAGGATAGTGCGCAGAGAAAGTTAGCTCTATTGAATTCTGCATCTAAAGTGATAGATGAAATTCAGAGTTATCAAAGACCTGCAACTATAAAAGCTGGATTGGGATACATTCCAGGGGGAACCTCACAAGGTCTTCTGAATGTTGCTTCTAGTAGCACTAAGACTGTCTTTGTTAAACAAGTAGCACCTAATCTTCTCCATCAAGAACCGCCCGAAGTTTTAGACAAGGGTAAAGGACCTATGGTTTGAAAAAAAACCCAATGTTCAGGAAGAAAGCCCGGACCTCGGGAAAAGGCTAGAAAAAGCGGACCAATCTTTAGGCCAAGATTCAAAGCCTCGGCCTAAGAATACCAACCTGAAGAGATCTCAGACTTGAACAAAACAGAGGATTTTTCGGAAGAGAAACACTCGTGAGAAATATTCTCAAGCGAAAAAGACCAAGTCTTGACATCTTGAAAGACCCCATTTTCAAAGACAGACAACCCAAACCCCACTTGCCTAAGGGTAAAGGTTTCTGAACCCAAGTCGTGACAGAGACAGAGACCAACTGCACAAAAGCCAAAACACTTGAACAAAAGGCCTGTACCCAAGAAGAACTCTAAGGCTCATGTTCATGCTAAGGTTGGCACTCATACACAGGATGCTGTCAAGGCACCTAGGGTGGTGAATGTGTATGTAGATGTTTATGGAAGACAAATCAGCCACTCTAAAGTAATTAGAGTTGTCGGCGATTTGGATTCTAAAAAGGTCTGACTAACTGGTAGGACCCTACACCAAATGGGTACCTTTTGAACCGATCCATTTTTTCGGAAAAAAAAAAAACCAATTGAAATGAATGAAGACAACATAGCCCTGATGAAAGGAAAGTTTGAGATGTCAATAATGGGGGAGATGAATTTCTTTCTTGGACTTCAGGTGAAACAAACTAAGGAAGGAATCTTCATCAAAGATCATGTTGAGAAGAAAGACATCAGGATGGAGAAAATTCATACTGATAAACAGAGAGCTGATATCTTGACTAAACCTTTGGTTGAATCAAGATTTCAGGAACTATCAGTTAAATTAGGTATGTTGGATCCAGGTGTATAGAGCAAATCTGAAAAATTGAAGGTTTTCAGATGCATGAAGTTTTCTTAGATTCTTCTCTTGAAACTTCGGGATAAAATTGAAAATCTTGAAATTTGAGTCTTGGGAAACTTCGGATATCTTGAAGATCGAAGACTTTCGATATTATCTTGATCTTGCTCAAGATTTTCGATATCATCTTGACCACTTTTCGATTTTCAATATCATCTTGACCCCGCTTCAAGATACGCGATTATATCTTGACCCAGCTTCAAAGACTTTCGATTTATCTTGACATTTTATCAAGGTCAAAACTCATTAAGACTGATAGAGGAAAATTAGTCTGAAGAAGTAATGACTCATGCAATGCATTTATTGTCCAACTGAATCTCAGTAATCATTGGCAATAAATAACAAAACACCTGAAGGAATATTTGGGCGGGACCTTTGAAATCCCCAAAGGAAGTCAATGGTCTGCAGGAACAGTAATTAATTACAATGTTCATTAATCACCAATAAGGTTAAATTGGCGGCGTAATATTCGTGAAATCGTCCTTTCATATACCCGATTTGGTCGGTGTTTAATCTCAACCTTCGATTTCTTCAATCTATACGATTTTCCACGAAGCAAATCTTATATATCCATTAAGAATTCATTCAAAACCCCAATTTCAAAAACCTTCATCTTCAAAACACTCTGCTTCTAAAAACCTCTCATTTGCCCAGAAAACCCTTCATCGTTCTCAAAACCCTTCACCCAAAATTCTTCAAAATGACGTTCTCGGTTTACGATAAACTTGCCATTTCTAACAAGCCGTGGTACGAGTATGTTGTTTCCCTCGAGAGCTCGTCGAATGCAACACATGAAGAAGAAGCGTTGCACATGATACGGGTAGCGAAGCTCACTAACCTGGTTGCAAATCAACCAGAGGCGGAATATTCAAAAGAGGTAATCGAATTTATCTCAAAATTGAAATTAGATGAGGAGGACTGTATAGAGTCTCAAATTACAGTTTCTCATTTGGAGCATAACTCAAAATATGTCGATTTTGAGAGGGAATTGTATATAATTCCTAAGAACCTTAATGATGTATATAAGTTGAGCGATAGAGAAGAAGACCCTACAATGTATATGATGGGTAGGGAACAAGAGTATCTTGATAGGATTACAGAGCATCCTGTTAAGTTTGAGGCTACTCTCAATAAAAGGCATTTGAAGCCTAAGTATAGAGTTTTGCTGGATATCGTGAGTAAATGTATCATGAGTCGGTCCGACAGTTTTGAGCAAATTAGTACGCCGAAGCTGAGATTAATGGCGGCTATTGAAGACTCACCCACCACCGCATTCAACTGGCTACGATATTTAATCAGAGTGGTGAGTGACCAAGCAAAACAAGTCCAAAAGGTGAACGGTTTGGTTGTCATTAAAGGAAAAATCCTACATGCAACCAAGATAGCATTCATTCTGGAGATGTGCAGGGAAGAAGAAGATATTTTTGCCAACTCCTCACTCTTTTCAAAGTCCAAGATCCTTTTCAAGTCAACTACATCAAAGAAGACTTTGAAGGGAAAGAAAGAGAAGAAGGAGGAGGCTGCTGCAGAAGGAGCTGCTGAACAAGCCCATCAAGCCAAGGGGAAGGCTCTGATGGAGGTGAAGAGAGAGAAGGGAGAAACCCTGAAGAAGAAAGCACTGGCTCCTAAGAGCAGAAAAGTTCAAATTTCTACTGAGGAGGAGGTCAGTGACTCTGAGGAAGTCCAACCTGAGGGCCAGCAAGGACAAAAATCTCAATTGCAAAAATCTTGGCTCAGCCGTGACTACCGCTCAAGAACAAACCGAGGAATGCAATTGGTCTCGAGGTTCTTGAAACATCTCTCGAGCTCGCATAAGATTTCTCGGGAGATTTTCAGGACCTCGTGTTTTTCTTGAGGAGATGCCTGTTCAGACCTCAGAACAAACTGAGCCTCAAGAGCTACTGAATTTGGACATGCTCCTGAGTGAACCATTCTTAGATCCCTCAAAGACTAATCTAATCCCATCAACCCGAAAGCCAAAAGTCATGAAGGAGAGGCGGAAAGAGACCGAGTGGCGCAACAAGGGAACGGTTCATTTTGGATAGTACCACGAAATTTGAGCTCATATCCTGACCTTCAGGATCTCTTCTTTAGACTGAGGACCACAATCTACATTCTGAAACAAACTCTGCCAGAGATGCTTAACATTGCCTCCTTCAGAGGAGAGGACTGGTGGAATGAAGAGAAATGCGATCTTGTTGAGTTCTCCGGGTTCGGAAGACCAAGCTCCGGATGAAAGTTCTTGATTTTGATGAAATTTGGTCGGAAAAAAATTGGGTTTGAAGGAGGGAAGCTGATGTTGGTGCCTCGAGCTCAAAAGATCAAGATCAAGATCAAGAAGGGGACCAACAAGGAAATGCTGAGAAGCAATCTCTAGTGGAGAAAAATACTGATGCTGGTCAGCCTGATATCTCACATCCTCAGACTGAAGTTAGCATTCTTCAAGTAACTTTTGGCACTACTAAAAAATTATGCCAAAGCTACTGAAGTTCCTATCTTTAAATCTTTTATGTCTGATATGCAGACTGAGGCTCAGGTGGAGACTGAGGCTCAGGTGGAGTACTCAGCTCAGGAGAAGCAACAAGTGATATATGCTCCAGAGATTGACTTCAGTCCTATAGTGGACAAGCTGGAGAAGGTTGTGCCAATGGTGGAGAAAGTTGCTCAAATTGAAGAAACATTGGCCAACCAATCCCAGAAGCTAGAGAACCTGAGTTCTTCTTCAGACTTGATGCAACTTCAGACATCTCCAACTGACAAAATGACTGCCATAGAAGGGAAGGTAGATGGAGTCAAAGCTGAGCTGAATGCAGAGATGAAGCACATGTATCAAGAGAGAACTTCATATCTTGAAGCCAAGCTGGTGGAGAAAAATAATCAGATGATCAAGAGTCTTTGTTGAGGAAATGGGCTCCTGCTCATGGCCAAGATGATGACATCTTTGAAAAGATGTATTCTCCAACCGTTTGCTCCCTTTATCTGAAGAGTTCTCGGTGGCAAGAACCATATGATGAGGCTAGAGGATGAGCATGATCAGTTGGGTTTTGGAGAAGTCACGAAATATCGATGAAAGAGCAATATCACATGGATACCGCACTGTCTCAACTTCTTCCAAGGTATGGTGCCAAAAGGGGGAAAGGCCTGGTGGCAAGCTGAAAGAGTTGTTGGCACAAACCTTGAAGAAAAAGGCAGATAAAGAAGCTAAAAAGAAAATTCTTGCAGAATCCTTAAAAGAAGTAGAAGCCACTGAGAAGCTCAAGTTCAGGCAAGCTGAAGAGCCAATCTACACTCATGTTTCTGAGCAAACAATTCAGGAAGCTATCTCTAAAAAACTGAGTGGTAGAAGAATGGTAGAATCAAGCCAAGCCGGTGCAGAGCAAGCCAAACCAATTAAGAGAAAGGTTGTGGCATTTGTTGAACCAGAAAAGAAAAGAGCTAAAACTTCAAAGGCTACTCAAGAAGAGCAGAAACACAGAAGTGGTCTCAAGAAGTTCCTGAGCAAGAGGAGGGGTACTAAAAAAGCTCAGAAGTGGCCGCACATTGATAAATGGATGCCTATCCAATTCAATGATGCCTAGGAGGAGATAAAGAGAACCTTTTGGTTCTATTATGAAATTCTGAGGGAATGGAGGGGGACAAGCTCAGACATGAATGAAGCCTTCATAGAGTACTTATTAACTTTCTATCCAAAGTACCTGCAAAGTTGGATTAACTTAGAAGATGAAGGAAATGCACTGATTGTTGCCCCTGGTCCATATACCTACCCTGCTCCAAGACTAGAGAATGGCCTGGTGAATGAGACAACCATTTCTCAAGAAATTGCTCAGTATGCTATCCAATTAGGACTGACAGGAAACAACCCAGATATCATCAAAGAAAGGGATGAACTGAAAAAGAGATATTATGGGATGTTCAACCTGGAGGTGCCTGAGGATGAGGAAGAAGTTTGAAGAGTGATTGAAGATAAGAAAATCAAGATCAAGATCGAAGATCAAGACCAAAGATTCTTTGTACTTCTTCTGTTCTTGTTTTTGATAATTTCATTGTACTCTGTAACTTCTATCTTACAATCAATGAAACTTTATCTTTATTCTCAAAGATAATATCTCATTATCTTTTTACATGTCTTTTATATTTGATATACCTTTGTGATGAAATTGTTGGAAGATTTGCCATTCTTGGATTGTAATAGGAAAAACTGAAACCTGAGTATAGGTTAAGTGTTTTACAATAAAGATGGTTTTAGCATCATCAAAAATGGGAAATTGTTGGGAGATGAATTTAATAAAGAAGATTTTGATTAGATCCCAAAACCCCTGAGTATGACATGTTCAGGATAATCTTGATAGTTGAGTCAGGATTCAGTTTAGAGTGTTCAGAATGTTATCTGCACCATGTATAGTCAGCAGATATAGATCAGGTTAGATTAGATTCTCAAGACTTCGATAAGTTTACGAAGATTACGAAGTTTGAAATGGAATCAAAGACGATGAAATCAAGACTCATATGAAACCGAAGTTTCAAGACTCAATATGAAATCGAGAAATCAAGACTTCGATGAAATCGAGAAATCAAGACTCAAGATGAAATCGAGAAACCAAGACTCGGTGTATCAATCAAGATATCTCGAAGACATCAAGATTCGAAGACTCGAGAAGACATCAAGACTCGAAGAAGACATCAAGACTCGAAGACTCAAGACTCGAAGATATCAAGACCACGGTGAGTTCTTGAAGACTCGAGAATCTCTCAATGCTCGATATAACCTGAATGTTCCGAGGCACTGAATAATATCTATCTGAAGGCTACAAAACTGAGAAAAACGCGAATACTCAGAAAAATAGATATTGCCCAAGACATTCATATGCAGACAAAAGGAACTAAAACTAAGTGTTGTTAAGGTTATATCACTCATAGATATTGACCAAAAAGAGCCATTATGTTTGTCTACGTTTACTGAAGACAAGAACCAATCAGAGGAAGACAACACTGTAATTTATTGACACTGAAAGCGACTGGTCACTGAAGTATGTCAGTAGTACTATGTTCCAGACTGTAAAAAGTGGTGAGTGTTTACATAAAAGCATATTGCCTAAAACATGCAAGGGAGTATTCAAACCCTAAAAATAGTCGTTCATCAAACACCATAAGAGGAAACTCATGAAGTTATCTCCTCCAACGGATAGTTTTTTCAAGAGTGACCTTGGTGATTGCCTATAAATACTAGTGACCCTCTACATTGAAGGTTACGGGAAATTTGTAAGTAACTCAAGAGCTCAATCTTATTATTGCAAATTGAAGCACTCAAAAACCCAAGAATTTCTCAAGTGCTTTACATTGAAGAGAGCTCATTCACTAAGCCTAGTTTGATAAGATATATCCAAAGCTTAGTAGAGATATCCTAGCCTTTGCATTCTACTTATTGTAAAGGATATCTCATCCTAGTTGGAAACCAACCAGAAACCCCAAACCCCTTGTAAGGTAGTTTGAGTGTGTTTGTTGGTGGTTGGAGTTGTAAAGAGTTAGTAAACTACATTGAGGTAGTCAGAAAACTCTAGAGAAGAAGTGAGTAAACTATCTTGGATAGTCAGAATGCTTGTGTGTGTTTTGAGTAAGTAAACTACAGTGAGGTTGTCAGAAAACTCAAAGTAGAAAGATTAGTAAACTACATTGAGGTAGTCAGAAAACCTTAGGAAATGGTTAAGGAATTTCTCTGAAGGTCAGAGAGAGTGGATGTAGGAGCTTGAGTTTCTGAACCACTATAATTGCTGTGTTGTTTTGCTTTCTGTACTACATTGTTATCTGTTGCATGTTTTTCACTGAAAGCATTATTCACTAATATTCAGTTTGAACCAATCCACTGAACTTGCATCTAACTGATCACAACCTTAATCACTGTTTCATTAAAATGAAGGTTTTCAGCAAAGCTAAAAACGAGTATAAACTTAGGGCCAACCATTCCGCACACTTGAGTAACTAGAACAGATAGTTACCAAACTGAACTAACTCTAATGAGGGTTCAGTAAGATAGTTATCTGATCCAAGCAACTCAGGATCTTTGAAAAACTCAGGCTTAGTTTGGCTAATCTGAAGCTTCTAAAAGCAGCTCAGGATCATTGTCTCAGGTAGACTTTGACTCAGGGCGATTTGTGCTTCTCAGGGCCAAATCATCAGGACAACCTGACCCATCTGACCTCAGTGAAAGAAAAGTTTTAAAAATCACTGAACACGTGTATTCCCCCCCATACACGTGTGAGACTCGTTAGCACCGAGACCAACATATGCAACTGCATCTTCGAGCTCTTCAGGAGTCCCTATTAAATTGAGATCATCATCATACACTGCAATTATCAAAAATCTTGACCCATTTTTCTTAATGAAAAAAACATGGACATATTGGGTCATTGTTATAGCCTTCTTTGACTAGGCATTCAATAGGATGATTATACCACATGCGTCTAGATTGTTTAAGCCCATACAAAGACCTTTGCAATTTTATAGAATAAACTTCTCTTGGATTTGATTTACACGCTTCAGGCATGCTAAATCCTTTAGGGACTCTCATGTAGATATTTTTTTCAAGATTACCCTATAAGTATGCAGAACGTCCATTAAGCGCATCTCAATTTTTTCATGCACGGTAAAACTTACAAAATATCTAAATGTAATTGCATCCATTACAGGAGAGTATGTTTCGTCGTAATCAAACCCAGGTCTTTTTGAAAAGTCTTGGGCCACCAATCGTGGTTTATATCTCACAATTTCATTTTTCTCGTTTCTTTTTCTCACAAATACCTATTTGTATCCCACTGGCTTTACACCTTCTGGTGTTTGGACTATAGGTCCAAATACTTTTCGTTTTGCCAGTGAATCCAACTCGAATTAGATTGCATCTTTCCATTTTGGCCAATCATTTCTACGATGATATTCATCAACCGATATGGGTTCATGATCCTCAATTTCTTCTATAATATTAAGTGCTACATTATATGCAAAAATATTGTTAATGGTTGTTTCTCATCGGTTCCAACTTTTTCCCGTAGTGACACAATTTATTGAAGTTTCTACAACCTCATTATCTTTAGAAAATGGATCTTCAGGGGCAACATCTTCTGAGGCAACTTCTTCAAGAGGTTGAATTTTCTCACTATGTGCGAGTCGTTCATTTTCATTTGACTCGTCGAGTTTAATTAATCCTCTTTTCTTTAGAGAATTTTTTTCTTTGGAACTAAGAGGTCCACCACGCTTCAGACGTTCTTTAGATTCATTAGCACTTGTTATTTGTCCTTCAGGGATATCAATCTTAACCGGAGCATTTTCTATGGGAATATGTGATTTAGTAACTCTTTTGGTGTCATTAAATGCATCCGACAATTGATTTGCAATTTGTTACAAATGTATGATCCTTTGAACTTCAAGTTCACATTCTTTTGTACAAGGATCAAGGAAATCTAATGCAATTTTTCAATTGATTTCCTTTTTCGGTTGATCCTTGCCTTCCCCTAATGTCGGGAAATGAGATTCATCAAAATGACAATCTGCAAATCTGGCAGTAAATAAATCACTTGTTAATGGTTCAATATATTTAAGTATCGAAGGTGATTCATACCCGACATATGTTCCCAATCTTCGTTGGGGGCCCAATTTAGTACAGTGAGACGGTGCAATTGGAACATAAACCGCACACCCAAAAATTCTTAAATGGGAGATATTGGGCTCATAATCAAATGTTAAATGTAGGGGAGAAATGTTATTATTACTTGTCGGTCGAATTCTCACAAGTGTTGCTGCATGTAGTATAGCATGTCCCCAAGCAGATAAATGGAGTTTTGATTTCATTAGCAATGGTCTAGCAATTAGTTGCAATCGTTTAATAAATGATTCGGCTAGACCATTTTGTGTGTGAACATGAGCTACAGAATGTTCAACACTTATTCCAATTGACATACAATAATCATAAAAAACATGTGATGAATATTCACCAGCATTGTCTAGACGAATTTTCTTTATTGGGTGATCTAGAAATTGTGCTCGCAACTTTATTATTTGGGCAAGTAATCTTGCAAATGCTAGGTTGCGAGAGGATAATAGACATACATGTGACCGTCTTGTTGATGCATCAACTAGCACCATAAAATATCAAAATGGTCCACACAGTGGATCTACAGACCCACAAATATCACCATGAACTCGTTCTAGAAAATGCAGGGATTCAATCCCCACTTTGGTTGGTGAAGGTCTCACAATTAACTTTCCTTGTGAGCAAGCAACACATGAGAATTCATTTGAATTTAACACCTTTTTATTTTCTAATGAATGGCCATGTGAATTTTAAATTATTCGCCTCATCATGGTGGAACCAGGATGTCTAAGGCGATCATGCCAAATCATAAAATCTTTGGGGGTTATAGACTTCTGGTCTATTAGGTAATATATTTCAGCTGTATTTATTTTCGTATAGTACAAGCCAGAAGAGAGCGAATACAACTTTTCCAACACACATTTCTTTCCAGAAACAACTTGTGTGATCAATAGACATTCATTGTTTTTCTCATTTAAAGTCTCAACATGATACCCATTTCTGCGGATATCTTTAAAACTTAACAAATTTCTTCGAGACTTGGAAAATAGTAGTAGTGCATCATTTATAACGAGTTTAGTTCCTTCGGGAAGAAAAATTGTGTCTCTTCCTGAAGCCATCAATAATATTTGCACTGCCACTTATAGTATTAACATTTGTCTCCCCCTTTTGCAAATGAGAAAAATATTTTTTATCTTTAAGTATAGTGTGTGTAGTAGCACTGTCAGTTAGACAAATATCACCATCACTATCCATTCTCAAATGTTTGGCATCCATTGCATCTTCATAAAAAAAAATATAAAACATAAATTAAAAATTAATATTAATAAAGGATGCAAATATATAAATATTTTATTTATCATGAAAATACATATAGGGTATTCATCATATGATTAGTTGACATCATTAAAGAAATCAAATACATCAAGGTGAGTCATAGCAACATCATCACCATAAAAAGCAACATTGTCATCAACAAAATTTGTTTCAACATTTTTTCCTTTATTTTTCAAAGAGGCTTGATAAAGCACAACAAGATGATCCGCTGTTCGACATATGCGGGACCAACGACCTTCCATTCCGCACTGGTGACAATATTCCTCATACTTCTTCTTTTCTCCATTGTCTCTCTTCTGGGAGACAATTTGCTTCTTGTCACGATCATGTTTGTTGTTATTATATGGAGTGAATCTACCACGATCGCGACCATGAAAATGACCGTGTCCTTGGCTACCACCACGTCCATGTCCACGACCACGACCATGATATTGAGATTAAGTCGCATTCGCTTCAGGGAATGGACTAGAACCTGTGGGTCGGGACTCATGATTTTTCAATAACAATTCATTTTTTCTCTCGGCTAAGAGAAGGCAAGCAATCAGTTCATAATATTTTTTAAATCCCTTTTCTCGATATTGCTGCTGCAGGAGCAAATTCGAGACATGAAAAGTAGAGAATGTCTTCTCAAGCATATCATTATCAGTTATGGTTTCACCACGTAATTTCAATTGAGAAGTAATTCTGAACATAACCAAATTATATTCATTAACAGTTTTAAAATCTTGCAGACGTATGTGAAGCTAATCATACCGGGCTTTTGGAAGGACGACCATCTTCAGGTGGTTGTATCTTTCTTTCCACAAGACAAGTGGATCTTTCACAGTTAAATATTCATTTTTTAACCCTTCATCCAAGTGGTGATGAAGGAAAATCATTGCTTTTGCACGGTCTTGATTTGATGCATTATTATCATCAACAATAGTTTCTCCAAGACCTCTTGCCTCAAGATGAATTTCAACATCTAAAATCCATGATAAATAATTCTTTCTAGAGATGTTAAGAGTTGCAAATTCCAACTTTGTGAGATTAGCCATAATGGAATAACAAATTGACAAAGGAAAAATATTACCTCAAGAATTGTGTATGATACTTGAACTTGCCCCAATATCGATTAAGCTCAAGGTAAAGACTCGTGCTGATAACGTGTTATGAAAGTAATGCTTTTATGTTGTGAAACTAACACTATGGAGTATGAAAAGTAGACAAAGTAGAAAATATAGGGAGAAGAGAGAATATTTTTATTTCTTTTCATGTGATACAAAGTGAAGTAGCATACCACCTTTTTATAGGGAGCAAGGGATGCTCCTAGAATAATCCAACATAAATATTTTCATAAATGATATCCACTAGAATAATCTAATAGAAAATGAAAGGACATACAATTATTTATATTATTTCATAATAGTTACCCCCTCCGTACCAAAAGACTTAGCAACTTACTTTTTGCTCGTGTTTTTGCGTGCGTATTGTTTATTAGTATTTGAAATAATAAAATGACTTTTAAGGTGGGGTATGATAGTCTTACCCCTCCTCTATAATATGCATTTCGTAAAATTACTTTATCATTTCAAATAGTAATAAAAAACTCGCTCGCTAAAACAAGATGGAATAGTAACTGTGCAAAGTGTTCCGACGGAGTTAGTATTAGATTTAAAAAAAAAAAAAAGTTAGTCTTCCATGAACATAATATAAAATTAGATTATTTGACTCATTTCACTTATTCCAACACTATATTTTAATCCACTAAATTTGACCTGTATCATACCCTAGATAAGTTCACATGTCCATAAATGCAATTAGATTTTTGTTTGATTTTATTTTGATTTTGTTTTATGAAATTTATTGATTTTTTTTAATGAAATTGTTTGTTTTCTGTATTTTGATGATGATGAGGATGTTCTCTCGGTCCCTGTTAATGAAGCAATAACTTGTGCGCAATATTTTTTGTGACTTTTCGATCTGATTTTGTGAATCTGGAAATTGTAGGATCTTGGTTTGTGATTTTTGCTGAATCTGTTTGAAGATATGGAAATGGAGGATCTGGCTTGTGGTTTTTTCTGGATTTTGTGTTGAAGATGGAGATCTGAAATGGGAAATCTAATGCATATATTCATCAATGGATGAATATATATATATTTTCATGTATATATTGATGAATGTGTTCACGTCAAAATGAATATTTGCATATGTTAGATGACTATGTTCATGTCGGAATGAAGACGAGTATATGTAAAGATTGAGATTGTAATTTTTAGATTTTAGATATGTAAATTTCTTATATTTTTTCAATTTTGATATGTAAATTCCTATAATTTTTTTAATTTTGATAGGTAATTTTTTATTTTTTTTTCAATTTTGATATGAATGTTGAAATTTTTTATGTATAATTTTTTTTCATTTTATCAATTTTTTAATATTATAATCTATGTTTTGCATGGGGAAGCCAGAATTTTATAATTGAGAGGAGTGAGATGTTGGTTGAGTGTAAGAAAGGATGAAGCCGATTTTTTCAGAAACTTTTTGCATTGGGTAGTGGGTTTTTGTCATTTCAGCTACATTTAGTACGGTTTCTTTGTCATTTTCCAAAAAGTAAAAGTAAGGGTATTTAAGACTATTTACAACTCATTTTGCACCTCTTAGTACTTAATATGTATTAATGGACCTAGTAGTAACTTTAACTACTAAATTGGAGTGGAAAGTTACCCACTCAAAAATAAAACATCAGAACTACTTCAATAAAATCCACATGATTTTAACACAAATTTACACAAATTTGTGGTGTACGCAATATGAAATATGGGGTACCAAACTGAACGACTGGAAGAGATTAAATTTGATACTATAACATTTCACTTGAATCACAATAGATCGATCTGAATTCAACTCATAAATCATTAAATCGCAAGTGAATAGTGACGAAGTTCAGTAAAATGTAAATTTACAGAGTTGTAGTTTAAGAATTTGGCCCAATGAGGAACCAAATTGATGGGCTTGAAGATACGAGAGTGTCTTGTCCCTCGAATGGCCAAAATTTGACCGAAATCTAGCGTAATATCACTGAATTGTGAATGTCATTTTAAGGTATTTATATACCTAGCTTGGATAGTAAACGAGATGTGAATCGTACAAATCTAAAACTAATGCAATATTATAGAGTCAATTGTAAAATTGATCTTATATATATTGTGTGTTGAAAATTTTTGGCTTAATTGCAGAAAAAATCACCACATTTTCAAAACTTGCAATTTAATCTCAATCTTTGAATTTTGATAAATATAACCCATTTTGACATTTTTTTGCAAATCGAGCTCATGAGCAGGACACCTCCTGCCCGAAAATGATGTGGCAGTCTAGCTGGAAAAAACTTGTCATCTCATCATCCAATTGACATCATATATTCGTTGGCCCTTTTTTATTAAGAAACATATTTATCAACCCCAATAAAAAATTTCTTATAACCTCGAAAGTCTGAAAATGACATTGCTTGGTATTGGGTTTTGAAGCATCTTTCTTGGTGGTCCCATCGTGTTCGAGAATGGACAGATACAGCCCCCACCTTATCAAACTATATTGTTTGTTTTGGTTTAATAGTTTAATATATTAGGGTTTATACAATTAGTGATAGGATTTTTAAAATTAGGGTTTTCTGCAATTGTTTTTTTTTTCTTTTCAAATCTTTAAGATAATTTATTAGTAGGCATCTTTGCGTAAAACCATTTTCACGGTGAGATGAGGCGTAAATTGATCGGCGTTAACGCTTTTAACATTTTGAGAAAGAGTATGTGTGATTTGTCTTCAAATTATCAGCATATACCCTCATACATATCGCTTTTATATGAGTTTTTTTTTATTATTTTTATTGAAGGAATTTTTGTGTTTCTTTATTTGTTTAAGATTAGTAGGACTAATATACATCATACATATACATGTATATTAGTAAAACTAGAAAGATATGAAACAAAAATAGTGAGAGTAACTACCTTTTTATGAAGTCACAATAGTCTTTATCAGAACTATAGAGATCTTGTTTTTATATGAAAAAAGGAGAATGATATAGGTGTGTTGGGCTTTTACCCATAATAAATGGGCCCAAACAATTAAACAAGAAAAGGCCCATAAACTTTAAGTTGATTAGGGCACTTTTGTGTTTGCTGCAAGGTAGCAACCGAGAAACAATAAGAAAAAAGAGAGAAAAAAAGAGAGAAAAAAAGAGAGAAAGGAGAAGAAGGGTTTGCATTTTGGGTGCTCGTTTCTTCACCGTTTTCTCTCAAATTTGGAGGGGGGTTTCGTGGCGACGTGCTCTTCATTTTGATTGGAGTGGATTTTCACTATTCATCTCCAAGAGGTACAAGGGAGAAATTTGTATATTTATTCCTTTTGTACTATTTAGTTTGTTTTTCCCATATCTCATTTGTGTGTGCCAAGAATTGCATTCTTGAGGGTAGTTTGATGCTATTGGTGTTGATTCCTCTATTTGTAATAGAGATGAAAACTGTGTAATTCTCATTTGATATAGTAGAGTATTTCCTGGACTGGGTCCCGTTGTTTTTACCCTCTTGTGAAGGGGTTTTCCACGTAAAAATTCTTGGTGTTATTGCGTATTTATTTTTGCAGTTAATTTACGTATTTTGGTCCGAAGTCTATTGAGCTTTTGTTGAAGTGATGTGCATTCTGCTGTGCCGAGCAAATGACTCTGATTATTGGCTCCTTCCACAACAATGGTATCAGATCCTAGGTTAAACTAGGCTCGGACCATGGAGGGCATTGGTAGTAGCTCTATGATTAAGTTAACTGCAGAAAATTACTCCCTCCGTCCCAATCTTCGTGGGATTGTGACTGTTCATAAGCATTTAGTGTAATTGTGATAAAGTGATAAAGTGGTGGGGTAAGAAGAGTTGTTTATTAGTATTTTATATGATAAAGTGATAAAGTGATTAGTAATTGGGGGTGGAAAGTGTTGTTAATTAATATTTTATGTGATAAAGTGATAATGTAATAAAGTGTGTAAGTAACTTTACCATAAAGAATGGGACAAAAAAAGTGGGTACTTTACCATAAAGATTGGGACGGAGAGAGTATTCTATATGGAAGCCCATGATAGAGGATTTACTTTGCTGCAAAGATTTGTATGATCCCATTGAAGGAAAATATGCTAAGCCTGAAAGTATGGAAGACAGGGAATGGAAGATACTTAGTAGGAAGACGATTGGTACAATCAGGCAGTGGGTAGACATCAGTGTTTTTCACCATGTGGCTAAGAGACAGATCCGTTTGATCTATGGAAAAAGTTGCAAGAATTGTATGAAAGGAAGAATGCACAGAACAAGGCCTTTGTTATCAGAAAGTTAGTGAACTTGAAGTACAAAGATAGGAGTTCTGTAGCAGAGCACTTGAATGTTTTTCAAGACTTGGTAAATCAACTTTCTACCATGAATATTGCATTTGATGATGAGGTGCAAGCGTTATTCTTGTTGAGCTCTCTACCTGATAGCTGGGAGACTATGGTGGTGACGCTCAGTAATACAGCTCCGAATGGAAAGTTGACATTGAACATGATCAAAGAAAGTATGTTCAATGAAGAGACTAGAAGAAAGGAATCTGGGGCTAGTTCTTCGCAAGAACTTGTCACAGAGAATAGAGGTAGAAGCAAGAGTAGAGGACCCAAAGGTCGAGGTAAATCGAAAGATGATCGGTTTAAGTCCAAGGAAAAATTCAAGTGTTACCATTGTGGTGGATCTAACCACATGAAGAGAAATTGCAGAGTTTGGAAGAAAAAGCAAAAGGAAGAGAATCAGAAAAAGTCAGAGGATAAAAACACGACAGCCATTGTGAATCACTCTGATAATGATCAAACTGTAGTTTGTGTTAGTGATGAGTGTCTCCAAGTGGAGAATTCTGATGTTAAGTGGATAGTTGATTCGGGTGCTTCTCATCATTGTGTTCCGAAGAGAGAGTTATTTACAAACTACAAAGCCGGAGATTATAGTCACTTGTTCATGGGGAACAAGAGTGTTGCACCAGTCATTAGCATTGGTGATATGATTGTTGAGACTGACTTAGGATTCACACTGACGCTGAAAGATGTGAGACATATTCCCCAACTGCGCCACAATTTGATTGTCATTAATGTCCTTGATAGAGAGGGATACAAGCAAAAATTCGCAAATGGCAATTGGAAGCTTGTGAAAGGTTCCTTGTTGGTTGGCAAAGGAAACCTTTTTGGTACATTGTACCGGATGAAGCTCAAAATGGCTCTAGACCAGTTATTTGCAGCCGAGGATGATTCTTCACCAAATTTGTGGCACAACAGGCTGGGGCAAATGTGTGAGAAAACATTGCATGTTTTAGCCAAATAGTCTCTCATTCCTACTGCTCAAAGTAAGTCACTCCACCCTTGTGATTATTATTTATTAGGTAAAAAAAATAGAATTTCGTTTGGTTCTCACTCTAAACGAAAAGATGATGTATTGGAGTTAATACATTCTGATGTGTGTGGTCCCCTCGAGGTGGAGTCATTAGGTAGAAACAAATATTTCCTCACTTTCATTGATGATGCTTCAAGAAAAACTTGGGTGTACTTCTTGAAGAATAAAAGTGAAGTATTTCAGAATTTTCAGTGGTTCCACACTATGGTTGAGAGACAGAAATGAAAGTTGCTGAAATGTCTACGATCAGACAATGGTGACGAGTACACTTCTAGAGAGTTTAAGGCATATTGTGCTCAGCATGGGATTAGACATGAAAGAACTGTTCCGGGCACTCCTCAACATAATGGTGTGGCAAAAAGGATGAACAGAACCATTATGGCAAAGAGGATGAACAACTTGTACTTGATTAATCGATCTCCATCAGTTCCTCTGGACTTTGATATTCCAGAAAGAGTATGGAGTGGGAAAAATTCCTCTTATTCCCACTTGAAGGTGTTCGGGTGCATAGCCTTTATGCACATACCGAAGGAGCAAAGAAGCAAGTTCGATAGTAAATCTACGCCTTGCATATTTGTTGGATATGGAGATGAAGAGTACGGATACAGATTATGGGATCCAGAGAAGAAGATGATTGTGAGGAGTAGAGATGTCATCTTCCATGAAAATGAGACAATGGAAGAGCTGAAGAAGGGGGAGACCTCCACTCTGGTACCTACTGGTGTTGTTGATCTAACACCATATGAGATTCCTACCACCGACGCTGAAATTGGTGGAGAAAAAGTTGGGATGGAAAATGGAGTTGGGATGGAAAATGATGATCCAACTGCATTTGACCCAGATCCAGTTGCCCAAGAACCAGGAGATGTTGAGCAGGAGATTTAACATACACCACCAGAAAATGCAGAAGATGGTGGAAGGCCAGTGAGAAAATCGTAGGCCGAATACATTGTATCCGAGTTCAGATTGGGCATTGATTACGGATGAGGGGGAGTCTGAGAACTTTGAGGAGGTACATTCCCTAAAAGACAAAGATCAGTGGCTTGAAGAGATGCAAGAAGAGATGGATTCCTTACATAAAAATCATACATTCAATTTGGTCGAGTTGACAAAGGGTAAGAGAGTTTTGAAGAACAAGTGGGTATTCAAGCTAAAGAAAGATGGTGACAAAGTTGTCAAATACAAGACGTGGTTGGTCGTCAAGGGGTTCACTCAGAAGAAGGGAGTTGACTTTGACGAGATATTCTCACCAGTGGTGAAGATGAGTTATGCGCATTATGTTGGGATTAGCAGCTAGCTTGAACTTGTAAATTGAACAGCTCGATGTTCGAACTGCATTCTTGCATGGAGAGTTAGTTGAGAACATATACATGAATCAGCCACAAGGTTTTGAGGTTAAGGGAAAGGAACACTTGGTTTGCAAATTGAGGAAAAACTTGTATTGCTTGAAGCAAACTTCACGACAATGGTACATGAAGTTTGACTCTTTTATGGCTAGCCAAACTTATAAAATAATTTATGTCAAACACTTTCCTGATGGTAACTTCATTATTTATTGCTTTATGTTGATGATATGTTGATTGTGGGAAAAGATATTGTGTCGATTAGCAAGTTGAAGAAGGAGCTGTCCAAATCCTTTTACACGAAGGATTTAGGCTCAGCAAAGCAGATTTTGGGCATGGAAATTTCCCGTGGCAGAAAAGCTGGAAAATTGTGGTTGTCTCAAGAAATGTACATTGAGAAAGTACTTGAGAGGTTCAACATGAAACATGCTAAAACCGTGTCCACGCCACTTGCTAACCACTTTAAGTTGAGCAAGAAATCTTATCCCACAACTCGAGAGCAGAGAGAAGAGATGGCAAAAATTCCTTATTCCTCTGTAGTTGGTTCTTTGATGTATGCCATGGTGTGTACACGACCGGATATTGCTCAAGTTGTTAGCTTGGTGAGCAGATTTCTTTCCAATCTAGGGAAAGATCATTGGGAAGCCGTAAAGTGGATATTCAAATATTTGAGAGGAACTTCAAAATCATGCTTGAGTTTTGGAAGTTCGAAACCGACTCTTACGGGATACACAGGTTCAGATATGGCAGGTGATCTTGATGGGAGAAAATCCACTTCAGGCTACTTGTTTACATTTGTAGGGGGAGCTGTCTCATGGCAATCAAAGTTACAGAAATGTGTTTCCTTATCCACCACTGAGGCAGAGTATATTACAGCGAACGAAGCTGGAAAAGAGATGATGTGGATGAAGAGATTTCTCCAGGAATTGAGTTTGAAGCAAGAGGAGTACAAGGTTTTTTGTGATAGTCAAAGTGCTATTGACTTGAGAAAAAATTCCATGTATCATGCTCGAACGAAGCGTATTGGGATATTTTAGTTTTGATGAATTATGCCAAAACATTATCAACTTGTGTTATTGAAGCTAATTTACAGATAACAAGTTGAGGGGGAACGAAAGAACAAATTGAGGCGGAACTCACAAAATTAGACGTAGATGATCGAGATCAGACGAGGCTGCAGACGAGACTGATCGAGATCAGATGAGTTAGATGAGTTCGAAAGTTAATCGATGAAATTTATCTGCAAAATCGGAAGAGAAGAAAAGCTAAGCCACCGATCGAAGATCGATGACGGTAATGTATTGATCGATGATCGGAAGAATAATGAGCCGATATGGTGATCGAAGAGCGCATAAAATTATCGAAGAAACCGACCGTAAGATCGAAGAGAAGGTTGCGCATCGAAGAGGAGGAGATGAGATCGACGAGATCGACGCGATCGAGATCACGTGATCGAGATCGATATGAAGATGAGAGATGATCAAGATCGACGTGATTGAGAAATCGATGTGCTAAACCGATATGCTAAACCTAATGTACCGACTGATGCTATCCCGAGATGTTGATCTCGAAGATGTGTTGATCTCACCACCGAGCCGATCGATCGTGCAAAGAAGAAATCGGATAGCTCGAGTCAAAGTGACTCGAAGGTCGATGTCTGAATTCAGAACTCAACTTCGGTCGGCTTCGAGTGTCAAGATGCCCGATCGCATAAGGTCCGGCCAAGAGAAGTCTCATTTGAATCAAGTATCCCGAGGCTCGGATAAACCCGAGGCTCAGATGAGAAATCTGAGACTCGGATAAATCAAGACTCGGATAGAATCAAGACTCGAGATGTCTCCTCAAGACACTGAGACTCAGAGAATCCTGAATGATTCCAAGGCAAGGAATCTGAGGAATATAGCCGTTAGAATCAGCTGACGTGGACCAATGAGAGGAAGACAACCAGCCTGAAGAAGTCGGCCAGATTTTTAAAGAATAGTATGGATTTGAATGTGATTCTCTCCAACGGTAACATTCAAATACACACTATAAATACAAGGTCTTTCATCATTCTAATGTGTGGATGCGTGGAGAATATAACACGAGATGCTACAGAGCCAAAGAGAGTTATACCCAAAGCATTCCCACCCTAGAACACAAGTCTGTAGATATACATATATATTCAAAGAGTGTTCTAGAACCCAACCTAAGCTACCCACGATGTATCTTAAGCTTAGAGAGATTTTCCCAACCTTAGAATTGAGGCTAAACCATTGTAAGGGAAAATCTCACCATAGTTGGAGGCAACACCAAACCCAAACCCATTCTCGTAAGAGATAACTAGTGGTGAAGTGAGGTAGTTGATTAGGTAATCCCGAGTGAGGGTGATAAGTCCCGAAGGAGTGTGAACTTGTTAAACATCTAAGAGGCGAGCCCGAGAGGGTGATAAGTCCAGTTTGAGTTAGTAAACTACAGAGGTAGTCAGAAAGCTCAAGGTCGGGTTGAGTAAGTAAACTAAATGGAGTAGTCAGAAAGCTCAGGGCCGAGTTGAGTAAGTAAACTACGCGAGGTAGTCAGAAAGCTCAGGAAGTGTTTGAAGGAATTTCCCTAGGAACAGGGAGAGTGGATGTAGGAGCTTGAGTCTCCGAACTACTATACTTTGTTGTGTTCTTTACTGCTTTACGTTCTTATATTGTCATATGCATTCGATTATAAGCAAAACACAACACATGAGCTTAAAACGCAAAAAATCTGTAATCACCATTCCTTCACCCCTGTTTTTATATGCATCGCACGAAATGTTTTGCTTCCGCACGCGCAAAATGGATTTTCCCACCGGGACCAACAAAGCGTATTGATGTGAGGTACCATTGGATTAGAATGGTATTGGAGAAATAACTTATGAAGCTTGAGAAAATTAACACCGACAAAAATCCTGTGGATATGATGACTAAGGTGGTCACTCAAGAGAAGCATGAGTTGTGTGCCGGATTGGCCGGCATGAGCTCGAGCTAGGTATGACGTTTGTGGCCAATTATATTGGGAGGGGGAGATTGTTGGGCTTTTCCCCATAATAATTGGGTCCAAACAATTAAACAAGAAAAGACCCATAAACTTTAAGTTGATTAGGGCACTTTTGAGTTTGCTGCAAGGTAGCAGCCGAGAAACCAGTAAGAAAAAAGAGAGAAAAAGAAAGAGAAAGGGAGAGAAAGAAAGAGAGAAAAGAGAAGAATGGTTTGCATTTTGGGAACTCGTTTCTTCATCGTTTTGTCTCAAATTTGGAGGGGGAGTTCGTGGCGACGTGCTCCTCATTTTGATTGGAGTGGATTTTCACTATTCATCTCCAAGAGGTACAAGGGAGAAATTGGTATATTTATTCATTTTGTACTATTTAGTTTGCTCTTTCCCTTATCTTATTTGTGTATGCCAAGAATTGCATTCTTGAGGATAGTTTGATGTTATTGGTGTTGATTCCTCTATTTGTAAAAGAGATGGAAACTGTGTAATTCCCATTTGATATAGTGGAGTATTTCTTGGACTGGGTCCCGTGGTTTTTACCCTCTTTTGAAGGGGTTTTCCACGTAAAAATTATTGGTGTTATTGCGTATTTATTTTTGCAGTTAATTTATGTATTTTGGTCCGAAGTCTATTGAGCTTTTGTGGAAATGATTGTTGCTTTTGTGCATTCCGCTGTACCGAGCAATTGACTTTGATTATTGTCTCCTTCCACAACAAGGTGGCCATATTGAATCAACGTTAACAATGATTCATGAATGCATATTATATAGTTGTCCACTTTCATAATAAAATCATTATTACATTTTTTTATCTACTATTTGTTTTTCTTATTTATATGATGTAAAGACATTTTGCTTATTTATATATGTTGAAAATTTTCTGGTTTAATACTTTATTTATGTATTATAGTAAAGACAATTGCTCCATATATTTGCATCATGGTGGCAAAATGGTAGAAGACGGTGGGCAATTGATATATTGTGGCTGTGATATGACTCCCAAGCATGGTTTAGATATTTACATATTTGGTTATTTTGATCTAAAACAAGAAGTTAATTTGTTAGGTTATGCTACTTGGGATGGATTATTCTACAAAATAGCAAAGGCAAAAACTGAGATAAAACGGATTTCAAATGATGTTTCTGTCATGGATATGATTAAGCATTCCAATCATGGACAATATCTGGTCCATGTATACGTAGACAATGGTAAAAAATATGTTGATGTTGAGCACCCCAATGAAGTTGATGTAATTGAGCAATCTAATGAAGTTGGGGTTGATGATTTAAGTGGAGAGAAGAAAGTTGGGGCTGATGATTTACGTGACCATTCTACTGAACTTGAGGGTAGTGATGAAGAATTTGTTGAAGCTTCAGCCGGTGCATTAGGTCGGGACTCTATTGGTGAAAGTGAGTTTGATGATAACAGTGAAGATGAAGACTATATGCCTGTAGAAGTGAGCGAGTCTGATGATGGGCTATCAGATGCTGATTTAGAAACAGATGATGAAGAATATCTCATGGCTGAAAAATAAGGCAAATTATAGGAGTAGAACCACTATGCATGCAAACACTAATGATCTTGCTGAAGGATGTGAAGGCGGAGGTTGGCAATCAGACTATGAAGACTCTGAGGGTGAAGTAAACTCTGATTCAAGTAGTAGTGAAAATGAACCACTTGAAGATGAAGGTTCTGGATTAAGAATGAAGAAAGACATGATCATATATGATCCAAAGTGTGATCACGAGAAACTAAATTTTGTGCTAGGCATGAGATTTGAGAGTCAACGTGAGTGTCGTTCAGCAATTCAGAGGCAAGCAATTGTTAATGGCTATAACATTCAGTATATGAGGACAAACAGGAGGCAAGTGGAAGCAAGATGTGTTGAGGGTTGCCCTTTTAATCTTTATACCAGTTTAATTATAAAATAGGGAGATTTACTATTAAGCAATTAGTTGCCGAGCATAAATGTAGTAGGGACATGCGCACCAGACAAGCAACTGCAAGATGGATTGCCACAGAGTATCTTGAGAATTTAAAAAACAACCCGAATTGGAAAATTGAAGATTTGGCATTTGATTTACGGAAGCATTATTCAATTGAACCTTCAAAATGGAAACTTTATAGGGGCAAGTGAATGGCTCTTGAACTATTGAGAGGATCAGTTTCTGAGCATTATGGAAGACTTAGAAGTTACATGGTTTCATTAATTGAGTCTGATAATGAAGGAAAGTTTGAATTTTTGTTGGGTGATGATAGCGTGTTCAGGGGTTTCTTTATTGGGTTTAGTTCCTTGAAGAAAGGTTTTTTGCAGGGGTGTAGCCGTATTATTGGATTTGACGGTTGCTTCCTCAAGACATTTTTAGGAGGAGCATTATTGTGTGCTACTAGGAAGGATGGAAACAACCAGATGTTTCCAATTGCATGGGCAGTTGTGGAAGCTGAAAATGAAAGCTACTGGAGATGGTTTTTTGAAATTTTATTTAAGGAACTTGGCATTACAAATGGGCTAGGTTAGACCTTTACCAGCGATCAACAAAAGGTTAAACCTTGTTAATTTGCCTAAAACTTGCAATTTTTTGTGATTTTTAGGATCAGTTTTTTGTTGATTTTGGTGAATTTATTCTGGAAACTCTGTGATCTTTCTATTCTTTTTGTGATTTTTATGTTGATATTTGTTGAATATAGGCTAAAAACCTGCTGATTTTGCCTTAAAAATTTCAGATTTTACAGATATTTTTATAGAGTCATGCTGTTTTTGGTAAATATATGTTGAAAACTTGATGATTTTGTCTAGAACTTTCTAAACAATCCACATTTAATGTTGTTCCATGTGTTTCAGGGACTCACTAAAGCCATCTCCGAATTTACCCCATTTGCTAAACACAGAAATTGTGCAAGACACATTTACATTAATTGGAAAAAAAAAGTTTTGGGACAAACACTAAAGAACATGTTTTGGAGATGTGTCCGCAGTACGAACATGGGTGCGTACAACATAAGTGTTCAAGAAATTCGGAAAGAAAATGAACTTGCTTACCAAGATTTTCTAGAAAAAGACCCAAAAAAGTTTTGCAAGGCTTTCATCTCAACTGTGCCAAAGTCAGACATGATTGACAATAATATCTCTGAGACATTCAATGGTTATATTGTGAAGGCAAGAGCAGAGCATATCATAGACATGCTTGAGACTATCCGAACTGAGTTGATGGAGAGACAACATAGGAATTTGCATGCAATGAGTGGAGCTATTGATAAGATGTGTCCTAGAGTAAGGAAAAAAATAAAGGCTACAAAATATAGGAGTAGAATGTGTATCAGTAAGTCAGCTGTTGGAGAGATGTTCCATGTTACGCACGAGGATGAACAGTTTGTGGTAAACTTGAATTCAAGTACTTGCACATGTAGGGTTTGGCAGTTAACATGAGTCCCTTGTATTCATGTTTGCTCAGCTATTGGATTTATGAAAAGGGATGTTGCTGACTACGTTGATGACTGCTACACAATTTCAGTGTATATTGTTGCATATCAAAATGCACTACAACCACTCATTGGTAGGAAGATGTGGCCAGTAGCTACTGGAACTCCAATACGACCACCACCATTTAGGTCGATGCCAGGAAGACCTAAAAAGAAGAGAAGAAGAGGGTTTGAAGAAGAGCGGCGGAGTGGCACAAAACTTAAAAGATTTGGGCTGCAGATGACATATCAAAAATGTTTGAAAACTTGGACACAATAAGAGAAAATGTACCAACGAAGCAGTTGAGAAACCTGAAAAGGTAAGACGCTTAATTCAAGAATCCTACATACTTAATGAATTTATATATTAATATTGATTTTTTATTTTTGATAGCGCAAACGAGGTAGACCACGTATGGCTGGAAGTAAACCACGTGCAAGAAAAATGGCCCCACCATTTGAAACATCGCAATATGTTCCAACAAATAATCAAAATGCCTCTACGTCCAAAGCGCATGCAAGAGACAAGACAATGGTAAAAATTGATGTGTTATATGGCGTCATGTATTTTTATCATTGTGGTTTGGATTCTAATTTGATGTGTTATGGCTGTGTATTTATATCGCGATGTTTAGGCAAGGAAAGGATTTGGTATACATGTGGGAGGGGAGACTGAAAATATATACATGAGGGTATGCAATTATACATTAGTAATGTATTTTTTTCATTATATTTATGATATGTGATGACACTAATATATATTTAATTCTGTTGAAGATGCCCGGGGAGAATAGGGTTCACTGTGTTGCCCCAACGTATGTTGGGTCAAGTTCAAGTTCTAGGACTGCAAGAGGACGAAGAGGGGGAAGAAGTAATCAGGTGAGAGGAGAAAGCGAAAGAATAACAAGAAAAGTAGTTGCAAGAGGTGCACTTGGAACTCAAGAGAGTGCAGCCAAATAGTAGTTGCAAGAATGAATGAATTCTATTTTTTTTTTTTTTATGTAAATGGCTAATTATTTTGCTATGATAGCACTTTCTGACATATTTTACTATGCATAAGCCCAATATTTTTGCTTTGCAAGTACTGAAAGAATTATGATTTTTTCGCTACGTATAGGACCTGATATTTTGACCAACTTCGTGTGGTTCTAATTTTTTTGTTAATGTCCATTTGAATGAGCAAATTGTTGGGCTTTGTGTTAAAATAAAAGGGGTTTTTATCCCACATCGGATGAGAACAAAGAAAGGAGATTTCAAAATCCTATATAAGGAACTTTTGGGTCTTTGTTACAAGTGCACCGGTCAATACACTTTAGTCTAGTGTTTGATTCTAATTAAATTTCTTTCACATATTTGTGAGAAGGTGAGAGTCATGTAGACTTGTGATAGTGTAGGGGTGTCGAGCGAGAGGAAAAATCTGTATGATTGTAAAAATTTATCATATAGTGATGTTTCTTTCGTGATCCGTGGTTTTTCTCCGTTTTTTGAGTTTTCCACGTAAATTCTTGTGTTGTTGATTGTAGTTTTATTTCTTCATTTTATTTCTCGTTTGTTTCGTTTTTCCCTTAGTATGAATGGGGGACGGAGTTTCCCCAACAAGTGGTATCAGAGCCCAAAGTCAGGTCTCTTGATATTCTAAGTATGCTCTGTGGTTGCAGCGTAGTCTGATCTTCCACATCAGAAAAGATTTCTTGAGAAGGTCCGGGGGTCTCTTGAGAGACGGGTTATTCAGCTAGGGTTGGAGAAACGGTATGTCAGAGGCTTCAAGTTCCATGAAGTGGTGTGTAGAGAAATATGGTAGAAGAATCAATGTGATGATGTAACTGGGTTTACACAAGGGGTTATCGATCAAGGTGGAGCGGTTGCGGCAAGTAGCTCTTGAAACTAACATTATGCTTGATTGAAAATTATTTCCTATTAGAAGGAAATGAACATCCTTTTTGGCACACCCAACTGCCATGGATAAGGATGTGATAATGTTAGTTGGACCGCATGTGCATTGATTGGCATGGATGCAAGGTGTGTGGTGAATGTATGTCGATGGTTGAAGGACTTCTAGGGGAGCCAAGAGCTAGAAGGAGCACCATAGTTTTCAACAGGTTTTTTCGACATGTGCCGAGGGAAATTCTTAGAATGGTTAATTCTAAGTGGTTAAAAATTCTTAGAATGGTTTATTCTAAGTGTTCTACTCATATGGTGGAGTAAGTTATTCTCTGTTTTGAGAATGATAGTTCTTTGATTTAAGAATCATGATTGTCGGTGAAGACAATGGATCGTGAGCGAAGACGGTGAGAGTTTTCTTTTATTTTACCAAGGTGGAGATTGTTGGGTTTTGTGTTAAAATAAAAGGGGTTTTTATCCCACATCGGATGAGAACAAAGAAAGAAGATTTCCAAATCCTATATAATGAGCTTTTGGGTCTTTGTTACAAGTGCACCGGTCAATACACTTTAGTCTAGTGTTTGATTCTAATTAAATTCCTTTCACATATTTATGAGAAGGTGAGAGTCATGTAGACTTGTGATAGTGTAGAGGTGTCGAGCGAGAGAGGGAAAATCTGTATGATTGTAAAAATTTATCATATAGTGATGTTTCTTTCGTGATCCGTGGTTTTTCTCCGTTTTTGGAGTTTTCCACGTAAATTCTTGTGTTGTTGATTGTGGTTTTATTTCTTCATTTTATTTCTCGTTTGTTTCGTTTTTCACTTAGTATGAATGGGGGACGGAGTTTCCCCAACAAGATACCACTGTTATTACCCTGGATGGACCCAAATCCCCGCATTGGTATGATATTGTCCGCTTTGGGCCAAGTCCGCACAGATTTGTTTTTGGGCATCTCCCAAAATGCGTCATACCAATTGAGATTGTGTTCATCCTAATAAACTCCATGATCCTCCCATATTATTTCGATGTGGGATATTGTTTGAACCCCAACACAAATAGATTGAGCTGATTATTTGTAGTGAAGAAGAGTGATTTTATGGGTTTGTATTGATGCATTTGTACAAAGAGAGGTTGTTATGATCTTGTTTCATTGTTGATGTATTATTGAAAATAATTAGATTGCAATATTTATTTGTCTCAAAAAGCGGATTGCATTGTTTTATCTTGGAGTTATTTTGCAAAGATGAACCAATGTTTTCTTTTGGTGTCCTGACCGTGAGCTCGATTTGCAAAAGATTATTAAAGTTGACTTTTATTTACCAAAACTCAAAGGTTGAGATTAAATTGCAATTTTAAAAAGGTGGTGATTTTCCAACTAGGCTGCCACATCATTTTTGGGCAGGAGGTGTCCTGCCCATGAGCTCGATTTGCAAAAAACTGTCAAAATTGGGTTATATTTACCAAAATTCAAAGGTTGAGATTAAATTGCAATTTTTGAAAAGGTGATGATTTTTTCTGCAATTAAGCGAAAATTTTAAATCCTATACAAATTAAATTTTCTCAATTAAATTCAATATCTTTAAAGTGATACAATTTATGCCTTGTATTTGGTAATTTTGAATGATAATTAATTTGTCATTTTTTTAATTAATTGAAAATTAATATATCGACTTGAGACTCATTAATAGTTATGTAAACACTGGTTGCTACGTGGAATTCTGGCACGTGTAAAAACTCCACAAGTTTATCAAAATATGTACAAAATTGTATCGTTTGAAAAGTTATTGAAAAAAATCAATTCGCATAAGAAAATCGACTTACAATCTCCATAAGATTCTAAGTCAAACGGGATTAAATTTAAATATGTTTTATACAAAAATTTATAAAATAAACACCGTCCATTGCCTTCAAATTCCAATACAGCAAAAGTTGAAATACAATATAATTGTCCAGTATTTGACCTAAGAAAGATTGCTGAAAAAAGGTATCGAAGATCCGACCCTTGTACAAGTCCAAACATATAATCAAATGCAAATTTTAAAAAGAATTAATAACAAACTGCAATATGTATTATTGTTTTTTTTATAAATTATAATATATATTAATTTTTGAAAAAATGTAATATGTACTAATAAAAATTAATAGATTTCAATTCCGATTCAATTTTTTTTTTTAAATTATCGAATTTCTTTAATTTGATGATTGTTAATATATTTTTGTCATTGAGGTATATACAATATTTATACACTATATTTAACCGAAAAAATTCACAGAAAATGAGTATCATGTAGGAATCGGACAATCGGTTAATAAAATAATAAGTATATTGTAATTTGTAAAAGAAAAAAACAATAGTACAGATAATTACTCCTTTTAAAAAGTAAAAATTATGCAATAAAATAACATTTGAACTTGATTAGCAATAGCATGATATGCAAATCATATAAACCACAACCTTGACGCTGGAAAAGGATACTCTAACAACTTTTCGTTTTTAAATAATATATATGATCTAGTTGACTACATTAATTACACAATAACAAAGTAACTAAAAAAGATAAAAGGAATTTGCATCAAGAAATTAAGCATAAACCAAAACTAGTGATTGAATTTTCATGTCCTTAAAATTAAGGATCTTTCTTTTAAGCTGTCTGACCAGGAGGAGGTTTTGGTTTCCTTGCAACAGATGCACCCCTTGCTCTTACTGCCATCACTTGTATTTTACTCTATTAATCAAAAATCATATAATCAATTTTTGTATATATGTATATAAAAATAAAATCATTGCTAATTCTAAATATAAAAAAAAAAACATACCTCAACTTTCAATTTTGGTTCTCCATCAATTTCCTTTCCTGAACCTCTGCTGCCACAGGATTTAACTGATTCTAACAGATGAGATAAGCTTTTTTTCATGTTTTTGACAAATTTCACCATTTCTTTTTTGAATGTGTTTTTGTGGTGGGGGTGCGTGTGTTCTCTTTTGGCTTCTGGAAATGATAATGAAAGGATGAGTTTTATAGTACATCAAAGGCTCTGCACCATGTGCAAAGTCTTGGTTTCATATTATAAAATTAACTTGAATATTATAAGTATGAGTGTCATGTGCATACAAGTGCATCGTGCATTTATAGTGCATTTTAAAATCGTGCAATTTGATATACTAAAATATGCAATTTATTTATATTGAGTTGTACAATTATTTTTCTATATTAATAATTGCATAGTTCAATGTAGATAGCCATAGACACAAAAATAAAGCTAAGGTAACAAAATTTTTGGTGTGACTCCCAGCGGATCAATGGTTTTTAGCTGCTTAAACGCTTGACATGTAGTTAACTTAACATATTCATCATGTAGATAAATTGTTTTTTTTAATATAATAAATTGCATAATTTTAAAATACAATGTCGACTCCACGTCCACTTGGATACGTCTTATTATAATCTTTATTTCGAAAACCATCTATGTTGACAGTAGATCTACCCTTAAATTGTCAATTTGGATTTACTGTGAAAAAAGAATATTATCTCGTGTTTCGCGCAATTTTTTAGTGTATATATATCTATACAGTTTCAGCGTATCAATATTGACTTGATTTAGAGTCAATTATCATTTTATCAATACAATTTGACTTGTAATTATGTATTGTTGAATACAGGGGCGATGGAGTAGAAAATTATTTTATTTTTATAAAAAAAAATTATGTAATATAAAGATAAACAAATTTTATGTGTAAACAAAGTTTCTGCCTATAATAGATTCAATTGGGAAAAAAAGTTAAATAGAGTTGCACACTTCAAAAATTAACTCAAATAAGCTCAAAAATAATTTAACGATTAATTTACACGAGTAATTGGTAAAATATTTTTTTCCCCTAAAACACAATAAGTAAATTGTGGTAATTTATTAATAAGTTGCAAATGTGAGATTAACTAAATTGTTTACCAAAGCAAGATAAAATGTGCACAATCTATTTTTATTTTTTTTGACAGGGTGCACAATCAATATATATATTATATATGCATATTGTACTCCCCACGTCCCAAACGTCTTGACGTTCTTATTTTTTTTTTTTTGAAATGGAGTTTTTTTTATTAGTATTTGAAATGATAAAATAATTTTTAAAGATGCATGCAATAGATGAGAGGTAGATCTATAATACCCCTCTTTAAAATTTACTTTATCATTTGAAATATTAATAAACAACTCGCTCACAAAAATTCGATAATAAAGTAGGTGTGCACGTTTTTCCTGGACGGATGTAATAATTTTTTATTTTGTTTTTGGGGTCAGATTTACTGAAAAGAAGGTTGGAAAATGATTGCCCTGGTTTGTTAGTGTTTAATTACAGTATAAAGCCTTTCTTAGGCTCATGATTGTCGTGCATGAAAAAGTAATAATTTCCAAAACGTGTATGGACCCATTTGACCACTATTACTTAATTTTAATAAATTTACACGCTATGTACATGAAAGGAGGCCGCAAGAATATGACTAAATTGAATTCAATTAGTTTAGAATTCCCACCTATGTCATGTCTTGTTTTAGAATTCCTACCACCCTTTGCGGAGAAATGGAAGCCATGTGTGCGCGTTTTTGGTGGGGAGGCAACTCGACAGAAAAGAAAATCCACTGGAAAGATTGGAAATCACTCACCAAGCCGAAGAAAGGAGGGATGGGATTCCGAGACCTAGTGTTATTCAACAAAGCCCTCTTGGCCAAACAAATCTGGAGAATGATCCTGCATCCGGACTCTTTGGTGGCGAAAGTTTTAAAAGCCAGATATTTCAAACACTCTGACATTATGGAAACTTCTATTGGTTCAAACCCCTCTTATATTTGGCGGTCAATTCTGTGGAGCAGACCGATCATCTCAAAAGGCTTATTCTGGAAAGATCGTCAATGGCAAGGACATTCAGGCCAGAAAAGATAAATGGATTCCAAGCCTTGCTTCTAGAAAAATCTCCTCTTGTGTGTCCTATGAGAGCAATGTTACTGTCGACAAGCTCATGACTCCCGGGAACACATGGAACCTCAACAAGATCAAAGATCTCTTTCTCCAGTATGAAGTTGATGCTATACGAAAAATCCCTATCGATCATCTTAGCTCAAAGGACTCACGGTTCTGGTCTTTTAACAAAAATGGGATGTATACGGTTAAGTCGACGTATTGGAATTCCTTTAACAACGCTACGGTATCTGCCGACAGTGACGCTGGCTCTTCAAATAACACAACCCTTTTCTGGACAAAAATCTGGACTCTCAATATACCTCCGAAAGTTAAAATATTCATGTGGAGAGCCGCACACAATGCTATTGCTACTGAAGCCAACCTGGCCTCCCACCATGTGTCATGCCCACCCAGGTGCGTCCTCTGTGATTTCCATTGGGCTGATTTTAATCATGCTATTTTTTATTGCCAGGCAACTAAAGATGCGTGGAAAAATTCAGACAGGTGGATCTTGATCAAAGCTTATAAGTCCAGCCCCGAAAATCTCACCATCAGGCTTCTCGAGACTCTAGATGTCGCGGTAATGGAGAGATTGGCCTTAAAGATGTGGGAAATTTGGAAAGAAAGATGCGACACCACTCATAAAAAAAAGATTCATCCACTTACCAAATTAGCAAAGATTCAGGCCTCTTGGACCGACCCCCTACTTGAGCAACGAACATGGCAAAATAGCCCAACGCCCCAACACCCCGACTCTAAATTGCCCCCCTCCTCACTCGTCCAACTTCATGGATTATTTCTGTTTAAAGGTTGATGCTGCTTACAACGAGGATACCATGACCTTTGCAGTGGGATTCACTATTTTTGACCCTGGGGGGAAGCTATGGGCAGCCGGTTTCCACAAAATTAAACCACCAGGCTCGGTTATGGCGGCTGAGATTATTGCAATAATTGAAGGTGCCTCTTTCTTCCTTAACAATCATCATGGATCGACCGTGATCTTCTCAGACTCGATGGACGCAATTAACGCTATCAAATCAGATGCCATTTTTAAGAGTTACGAAGAAAGCTACATCACCAAAGCCCGTAATTTGATCTCAACCACCTCTGTGAAAGGATGTTTGGTACTGCCCTCGTACGAACAATACGGTGGCGCACAAGCTGGCGCAGCTAGCCCCTAGATCTCCCCATTCTCATGCTTGGATGAACGATGATATCCCTAGACATATTTTGTCTCTAGTTCAGGATCACCATTCTTAGTAATGCGTCCTCCGCGAACTCTCAAAAAAAAAAAAAAAAGTTTAGGATGGACAAAGACTTGTATGAACTCGAGTTCACCATAAACTCAATTTTTTTTAGTATCACTATTATATACAAATTTTTTTATTATTATACATAAATATTATCACTATTATTCACAAAAAGTAATTATTGTTTATAAAATGTTTTATATTTTTATACAGTGAAATTTTTTGTACATAACAATGATAGTTTTTACAAATAACAGTGATAAAGTTCATGTATAAACCTGATTCACAGAAGTGTTACTTTTTAGGGTTAGTATGCATTAATTCCACCGTCCACTGTATAATGTTATTTAAAAAAAATTGCTCCCTCTGTTTTAAGATTACTTGCACACTATCTTTTTCTCGTGTTTTAGCGAACGAGTTGTTTATTAGAATTTAAAATAATAAAATGACTTTTTAAGGAGGGGTATGATAAATCTACATCTCTTCTATTATATGTCTCCTTAAAAATTATTTTATCATTTTAAATACTAATAAAAAAACTTGCTCAATAAAGCACGAGAAAATAGTAATTGTGCAAGTCATCTTGGGACGGAGGGAGTAATTTATAATATTGAAATTTACGATATGTTATAATGAAACGTGCAATTATATTTTACGAACACAGGTTGCACATTTTAGTGTAATAAGTCGCAAGTTTCAGTGCAACAAATTGAAAGTTTCTAAAATACAATATGGAGTGCACGATGCACATGGTGCCCAGGAGACCCGCTCTTATAATTTAGATTAGATATCTGGTGTTTGTTCGTAGTATCAAATTTATATTATTACACTTATAAACTAATTATTATGAACATTTGTATATATTGTGATATCTTGTATATTGTAATTATCCCATATTGTAATTATCCCATATTGGGTTAGATTAGACAGACTCTCGTATTGTACTTGTATATATTCCTTCAAGTAAATTAAATAATATATCTTTTTACCTATTCTCAACATGGTAATCAGAGCCTAATTGGCAAACGCCACAAAAATCGATCCTTTTATTTTTTAGAAGTTGACTTACTCTTCTCATTCGTTTTTTTTTTCGGTTGCTGAAATCACTCCTCTTGATTATTGGAATCTTCCATCCATTTTTCAATTGCTGAAATCACTCTCCTTAATTCCTTTAATTTATTTTCCTATACTCAGTCCTCAAGCATGGCTACGTGATTCTTGTAATCCTTAGCAATCTTCTCCTGCTTGTAGCCCACACCCGTACAACCTTCATCCGCCACTCACTATAACTCTAACAGTTGACTTCCCACCTGCCTCACGCGACCATATTGCATATATTGGCCTCACGCCGCTGCAAACAAGTCTCTCTATTCACCATAGCACACTCTCAATTGCCTCCTCGTCATTCTTTTCAACCTGAATACTCATCTCCATCTGTTCATACTGCTGCATCTGCTCCGTCAAAATCAGGTTGGATTTTGAACTCGGGTGCTTTGTTGGAGATTTGGTTGGGCTTCACCCAGTGGAAGTTGAATTAAAAGGTTGATAATTTGATTGTAAAGTGGATATCTTTGAGCTAAGTTTTTTTTGTTTATTCCACCATTCGGTTTTCGTGTTTTTTGAGTATGTCGCGTAGTGGGTTGCGCAAGCTTCACGATCATATATAACACGTGAGAAGAACCAAATATAAGTGTGAATGATAAATTGGCTCAAAAGGGTGAGTTTGAGGTACTTTATCCCAAATTGGTTAGGGGATACCTCTCGTGCGTGTCCTTGTATAAAACGCAGGGATTGTTTTTGTTGGTCCACAAAATTATTTAGAGATTAAGAAAATTCTAGAAAAAGTCCTTTGATTTTTTCCACAATTTTCTTTTTTCCTATCTTTATTTTATTGGCTAATTATTTAAACATTTGGCTTTTCACTTCCTTCACTTTAATGGTAGAGTAATGAGACTCTTCATGGTGGATTAATCTCCACCCCTATATAAGGGTGACCATTCTTCCATATGGAACACACAGAAACAAAATCTCTTCTTACTCATATATTTTTCCTGCATTTTTTAGTCTAGCAAGGGTTTTTTAGCTACGAAAAGTTCGACGAGCTGCTTCTCGTTGCTTCCGAGAAGCAGTTGAGATTGGACGTTGTATCTTGAGAACTCATTGTTCGAGAAGGCCTGGAGCAATTAGGCGAGCAAGTTGAGTTTAAGGGCAAGTGTTTTACGACTGCCTCGTCCAGGATTCAATCCGAATCTTTATTTCCTTTTTTCTTCTATTTATTTTCGTCGTGCTGCAAGATTTTTTCTAAAACCAATATTCTTATTTTTCTGAATCTGCACAACAATCTTAAACTCAATTTATTTTTTGTGGGGCTATTTTTTTTGTCTTCGCAGTCCTAAAAGATCAGTATATAAGTTGAAAATTAGTCTCGTCTTCTGGTTCCATATTATAATTACTTTTGTTCTTTTCAAACAAATATTTAAGTAATATTGTTTGTTTGTCATCATTAACCATTTGCTTGTGCAGCTTCCATCAACACATCATTTCCTCAATATTTTAATATGTGCATGGAAGGGAATTAATGCAACGTGCAAATCAAATTTTTGTACACTAAATTAAAAGAAAAAAAAGGGGACTTTTGGTTGTCCTTGGATTTGTAACAAAGTTGTGAAAACAGTTACTACTTTTATTGCTTTGTGTGTCCAGTTTGGCTTATTTACTAACTGACCTTGTAATTCGTTGTTCAGTATTATTTCTCTTTTAGCAATTCTTTTTGCATGATTATCAAGAGCCCCCTTTTTACTGTTTCTTTTCTTTTTATAGATGGCGAATAACGATAACTCATCAAATACCCCACTTGTTAGTGGCTCGGGAATTCCACAAAGTGAGAACGTGGGAAATATGGGGACTTCTGTTGTTGCTACAAACGGTACTGAGACTGTCTTGCCTTTTGGTGTACCCACCATTCCAGCTCGTCCTATCCAGTTTGGCCATTTTGACAAACCGGAAAAATTCAAGGATGGTGATAATTTTAAATTGTGGAAAGAAAAGGTTATGTTTTATCTTACCACCTTGAATTTGGCTCGGTTTGTCACTGAGGACAAGCTGGAAGAAGATGGGAATGATCCTCAATCTGTTATGGCCATTCAAGCATGGAATAATGCTGATTACTTGTGTCGTAACACTATACTTATGAGCTTAGAGGATTCCCTTTATAAAATCTTTTATGAGAAAAAGACGGCTAAAGAACTTTGGGATTTTCTAGTGAAAAAGAATACTGTTGACGATGCCGGTGCAAAGAAATTTGTGGCTGCTAAATTCCATGACTTTAGAATGGTGGATGGAAAGCCTGTTTTTGAACAAGCTAAAGAGCTTCAACGAATCTATCATGACTTGGCCGCGGAGGGCATGACGATCAATGATCCCCTACAAGTTGCGTTGATGATAGAAAAGCTACCTCCTGCTTGGAATGACTTCAAGAACTATTTGAAGCATAAAAAGAAAGAAATGTCCCTTGAGGATTTGATGTTGAAGTTACGAATTGGACAGGATGCGAGAAAAACTACTAAGAAGCCTAATGGTTCTGTTTCCAAGGCTAATGTTGTGGAGGCTGAAAGCTCTCATGCCGGTGGCAAACAAAAACGTCCGAATGACTCTAAAAATATGACTCCAAGTAAGAACTTCAATGGCGACTGTTTCGTTTGTGGGAAGCCGAATCATAAAGCTAAGGATTGTCGAAGCCGTGTGGACAATTCGAACAATAACAACTATAAGAATCGGAGGAATAATGGCAAGAACAGGAATAATAATCGGAACAAAGGGGATGGTCAAGCTCACTAGGCGGAGGCCGGGAACTTGAACTTTCAAATGGAAGACATGCATCTGTTGGGAAATTAATTGTCCGGATCTATTCGGGATGAATATTTAAATACAAATTTAATTCAAACAATTATTACTAGCATGAATTAATCCTATACTAATTCAAATAATAATTCAACAACAAATCATGCATATAAATAAGTCACATAAATCCTACGCATGCGGAATGCTAGGAGTTTACGTGAACTAACCTTTCGGAGTGACAACCGTTGAGAAGTTGAATCCCGTTCACACGAACACATCAAAAAGCCTTCTCAAGTATTCCCTCGTCCTTGTCCGACAATCCGGTGGTAGGATGCTCGCGAACAATTTTTTTTTTTTGACCGCACAACCTTGTATCCTGAGTACAATAACTATAACACAGAACCTATACTACCCAGGATGGTATCTCATCCTCGGACAAATCGTGAGGACCGGGAGAGGTAGAAGCGAATTTGGCTAGATTATGTGCTGAATTGAGTAGTCGTCTGGGCCGATGCACAAAATTCCTTACTAAGGACGCCAAATTTAAGGTCGCGAATCTGTCGAGGATGAATCCCTCAGGGCCAAAATACCCAATCTTTTTAGTAATGGCGTTGACGGCTAGTTGGGAGTCAGAGAATACTGTTGTAGGTACTATATTCTGCTGCTGGCAGTGTTGCAAGCCCTTGTAGATCGCCAGAAGTTCAGCTGCTAATACAGATCCTGGCGGTGAAACTGCTGAGCACCCCACGAAGATGGCCTTTCCGCCTTGGCGGATGACATAACCAAATGCATACCACGCTGTTTCATCACTATACGCTACGTCGACTTCCAAGTTGGTTTCATTCTGTGCACTTGTATTTTCATCCCGTCCGGCTGAATAATCGGTTTGCTGTTCCACTACTGCGGTCTCTCATCGGAAAGTGCGTCGAACTTGCGCATAATTTAGGAGAAAAGCCTCTGGCCCGGACGATATGAATTTATGTTGAATATCCAGGCAATTTAAGGGTCTGATATGAGTGTGGTCATGCAACATTGAGCATCTAGTGCGCCAGGCTCCCCATACTAGCATGATCCATTTTTCCAATTCCTCTGCCGATAATGAAAACTTCATAAACCGGATGATATCTTCCATCGGTGACTCCGGATGACATTTGAGGATTCTCCATAAGCCATACTGCTTCCAAAGTAGTCTAACAGCTGGGCAAAAAAGAGTGACGTGTGATATAGAGCCTTTCCAAAATCCACAGAGGGAACAATGAGGTGATTCGATCACACGTCTTCGAGCTAATTCGGCTTCTGCAGAGAGAAACCGGTTCGTTCCCCGCCATAGGAAAACTCTAACCTTTGGGGGAATGTTAAGGGCCCAGAGCCACTTCAACCAAGTTGACGTTGCTGATACCGTGGATGTCCCTTCTGAAGCCGTCCGAAGCTGGCCAGCCGTATACGCCTGCTGATAGCCTGTCTTAACCGTGTATTCCCCCATTGGGGTATGTCGCCAGTACCTGGTGTCTTGCTGCCGCTACTCTGGTAACGGGATACATAAAATGGCCTCCGCTTCATATGGAAGAAAAGCCTGGGACACTAGTTGGGTGTTCCATTTTCAGTCCGGCGTTATATAGCGCGCAATTTTAGAGTGTGAACACAAGGCTACGCGTGAGGAAATTTGGCCCGATGCCAATCCTGGAACCCACCTGTCCCTATAGGCCCAAATTGAGTTGCCTTCGCCAACTTGCCACATGAGCCCCTGCGCCAACAAGTCACGACTCCAACATAGAGACCTCCAAATGTAAGAAGGGTTCGTTCCAACTGGGGCTTCCATGATGTCAGTATGTCGAAAATATCGTGCCCGGAATATAGAGGCCAGTAGCGATGTTGGTTCATGCACCATACGCCACACCTGCTTAGCAATAAGGGCTTTGTTGAACAGCACCAGCTTCCGAAAACCTAGTAAGCCTTCAATCTTGGGTCGACCGAGAACATCCCAAGATGCCCAATGTATCCGCTTGGTATTATCCGGCGTCGAGGCCCACCAAAATTGAGTCATCAGCTTTTCCATGTCAGCACATATGGTTACCGGCAAGCGGAAACACGACATAGCATATGATGGAATTGCTTGTAAAACTGATTTAATTAATACCTTCTTTCCGGCATCCGAGAAATGTTTCGAGGTCCAACGGGTTATACGTTGCTGCATCCTGTCTCGTAAGTAACCAAACTGGAGCCGCTTAGCCCTGATTGAAAAAGTAGGTAGCCCTAAATACAGGTCATGACCCTGCGTTGCACGGATACCCAAAATATTCTCTATCTTATCTTGCGTGGACCTGGGAGAGGGGTTGAAAGTAATTACAGACTTGTCATAATTAATCAGTTGTCCCGATGCACTTTCATACCGCTTGAGGCAAGACAACATGTTCCTCGCCCCCGCCACCGTGGTCTTAAGGAACACTAGGCTATCATCCGCAAATAGGAGGTGGGTAACAGGGGGCGCCCCCCGAGAAATGCGAATTCCCTGAATCATTCCATCCTGCTGATAACGCGCAAGCAGCGATGCAAAGCCCTGAGTGCAGATTATAGAAAGATATGGAGATAGCGGGTCTCCTTGTCGAAGGCCTAGGGATGGAAAAATGGGTCCGATGTAGCTATCATTCGCCCTTAACGTGTATGAAACGGACTCAACGCAGCGCATGATAAGGTTAACCCATCGCATGTTGAAGCCCAATTGTATCATTACCGACCGAAGGTAACCCCATTCCACCCTGTCATATACCTTGTACATATCTAACTTGAGGGCCGCATACGCTGTTGAGTTCGCTCGATTCCTGAGCCAGTGCATACACTCATATGCAATAAGGATATTATCTGTAATCAATCGTCCCGGCACAAAGGCACTCTGAGTGGGGTCTATAATATATCCCAAAACTGCCCGAAACCGATTTGTGATCGCACCTGCCACAATCTTATATATGACATTGCACAGGCTAATAGGGCAAAAATCTTTGACATATTGAGGCTTATTTACCTTTGGAATTAGGGTAATCATTGTTGTGTTCCAGTCGGTCAGCGATGCACCGTCGTTGAGAACTCTGAGAACTGCCTCCGTTATCACACTACCCGTTATATGCCAAGATTGATGAAAGAATGCCACCGGGAACCTATCCGGGCCTGGTGCTTTGTTAGGATTGATGTCATGCGCCGCGTCGTGGATCTCTTGAGGAGTGAACGGCTGCAAAAGTTGCGAATTCATTTCTAGTGTTACCATGGCTGGGACTTGTGCAGTTACGTAATGGATAGTATGGTCTGTAGGGTGCTGCAATGTAAAAAGGTCCTCAAAATATTCCTTGACGATCCCCATGAGACCAGGTTGAGACGTACACCAATTCCCTCGCCGATCCCACAAACCAGAAATAGTGTTACGTTTTCGGCGTGTGGATGCTATCTGATGAAAGTAGGCGGTGTTTTGGTCTCCCACCTGTAGCCACTTAGAGCGTGAACGTTGCATCCAATGAAGTTCTTCTTTCGCTAGGAGAGAATTAAGCTCGTATTCCAGTTGGCGTACTTCATCTTCGGGACGACCATCCGCTTGGTGAGACAAGGCCACCTCCAGTTGGTATCTCTTACTCAAGATGCGCCGGGGTAAATGCCCACAATGTTGTGTTGCCCGTCGTTGTAACTCCCCAGCAAGTAAGTTTAATAGTGTTGGGGAATTAATTGTCCGGATCTATTTGGGATGAATATTTAAATACAAATTTAATTATAACAATTATTACTAGCATGAATTAATCCTATATTAATTCAAATAATAATTCAACAACAAATCATGCATATAAACAGTTCACATAAATCATACGCATGCGGAATTGCTACGGGTTTACGTGAACTAACCTCTCGGAGTGACAACCGTTGAGAAGATGGATCTCGTTCACACGAACACACCAAAAGAACTTCTCAAGTATTCCCTTATCCTCGTTCAACAATCCGGTGGTAGGAACTCGCGAACAATTTAACAAAAGAGAAAAATAAAATTATGTTGCACCACCTTTGTGGATTTCTAATTTTTCCAATACATGAAATTGCACTTGGGGATGAAAATTCATCCCCTATTTATAATACTAGGTGGTGGCCGATTTTTGCCCTAGGAATAAGATGGGAAAATCTTTTTCTTGATCTACAAGAAAGCTTGAATATATCCAATATATTCTTTTCTCCACAATTAAAATATTCCATAAAAATCTCACCTCCTTATATTAAGGGGTTTTTGAAAATTTCCCATTAAATAGGGAATAAATAGGATCTTTGACTTTTCTTGAATTTATGGGATAATCTTGTATTTCAAGAATACATATTCCATAAAATCTTTCCAAGAAAATCAAGAAAATCTTTTCTCTTTCTTCCTTTAATATTTTCGAAAATTTTGGAAAAAATAAGCAACAATAATTTATTTTATTTTAAACACCTTTTTCAATTTTTGGACTTTATCTTTGGGCTACTTGAGGGGCCTTTAGGAGAATTAAGATTGGACCTTCTAATGGACTTTGAATATCTAATATTGAGCCACAATATTATTCAAGCCCATAAATATTAATTAATCCCACTACATAATTAATATTGCACTATCCATCTTAACCCATATTACTGTTAATATGGGTCCCGGTTATTATTTCCCGTGTTTAAGATTATCTAGCCCATTAATTAATTCAAGCCACTGAAATAACTTTTCATTAATTAATATCTTTTGTCCTTGGTCAAGGAAAGATTCAACATTATTATCCATACCGGAAACTAATTCCACTTGCAAGATTTGGTATGATAAATCTTATGAGCCTCCCAAGGGGACAAATCGAACAAGCGTACTTGCACACAATTCTTCGTATTAAATCTTAGCAATCGCATGTGACCAATAATATTGCCCAAGATATAAAGTATTGAATCTCATTGATTCTCTACCCGTCATAAGTCAAAGCAATAATTACTAACCACACACGATCCTATTTAAGGGACGAAGATTAAGAAATAACGAACCACTGAGGTCTAATTCTTCCTAATTAAGTGCTGAAGAATTTATCCTCCTGTAGGTCCTATTCAGTGCATCAGTCATGCACTAGTGTAATCTCTTGGTCAAGACAAGCCAATCTGAGCCTTACACTTCAACCTTTCACGATGGATTGTTCGTTTCCATCTAGGTCATGAACAACATACTTTTAGTTACAAGGGACTGTTAATTCTGTGATCTGGTATCAGTAATTAACTACAATGTAACACGTACTATTTATTGAACAGTTATGCAGTAAATATATGTAATATTCAATGATATTTAAAGCATCAGTGATAAATAATTTATTTCAGTAAATAAGACATAAATTCAGTTTGGTTATACAAAGTAAAAACATACTTTCCAGTATAACCCCAACAATCTCCCACTTATACTCAAAGTCTGCTTTTAAGTATACTACAACATATCTCGTGTAGTTCCTAATGCGTGACATCTAATGTCACCTATACGAACCTAAAAATATCTCCCACTTATACTCAAAGCAAATTGGCAACGGTCTTGACACCCATTCCTTCCACATGTCTCTCGAATGTGTTCTGAGGCAGACCCTTTGTGAATGGATCTGCTAGGTTGTCTTCTAACGCGATCTTTGCAACCTCTATATCTCCTCTCTTAACGATTTCTCATATAAGATGATATTTCCTTTCAATGTGTTTGTTGGCCTTGTGGGCTCTCGGTTCCCTTGAATTTGCAAATCGCTCCGCATTATCACAATGAAATGATTTTCTTTGGGCAAATTCGAACTACATCCAAGTCCACTAGGAAGTTCTTGAGTCAAACCGCTTCTTTTCACGCCTCGCAGCATTCGATTCGCTTCCATGGTAGAATCGGCGATGCATTTCTGCCTAACGCTTCTCCATGTCATGGCTCCTCCCCCCATGCAAAACACACTACTGGAGGTAGATTTTCTGGAATCTAAGTCTGATTGGAAATCTGTTGGGAAATTTGTATTTAGTTTTGATGGAAGTTCCAAAAACAAAGTTGTAATAGGACCAACGGATCTGTTAAGGATCGATGACGAGAATCGATTAAGATGACCAATTTGAAATGTATAGATAAATGATGTAAAGATAGGTCACATATTGAGGGTAACTCAATATGTATAGGTCGTCAAATCAAATTATCGATGACCAAATAAGGTCAGATGATCAGAAGACTAAGACAAGTCAGAAGACAAGAAGTCAGATGATCAGGTGAAGACAGAAGACACTACGACTCGGATAAACTCAAGACTCGGATGAACTCAAGACTCGGATGAACTCGAAGACTCGGATGAACTCAAGACTCGATAAACCTGAAGACTCGGATAAACCTGAAGACTCAGATAAACCTAAAGACTCAGAGAAACCTGAAGACTCAAGAAGAAACTCAAGACTCAAGATGACCAAGACACCGAGGCTCGGAGTAACTGAAAGATCGAAGACTACCGTAAGACCTACATCGGTCGAAATCGCAAATTGTGCTAAGACAATCTGCATCAGAAGACTCTATCAGGTAAACTGATCAGTTATCTGATCAGGTCAGCTCACACCTAGCGTCAACCAAAATGGTACACCAGACAAGACAAATATTCTACAAAAGGAATATCAAATGTCAAATGGACAAATACTGAAGTGCCGTACTCGCAAAGCCAAAGAGAAAGCAACACGTGCACAAAAAGAGCTGACAATGCGGGATTCGACGTTGCGGACACAAACGACGCTAATCATGCCTTCGGCCAATCCGATATTCGAAGCACGTCACATCATATCCTACAAACCTACCTAATATAGCCCGAAATTCAAATTGCTCTCCAACGGCTCTTTGATTTCGTGGTCTATAAAATGGGATTGCTCTTCAAAATTGAAAAAACACCGGATCGAGCAGACTGAAAAAGAAGCAAAAACTATAGCAGAATTTCCGCTCGAAGAACACCGAATTTGAAGATTATTCTTAAGTGTTTATCCCATTGTTCTTAGCATAGAAATCTCATCCTATAGCATTTGGCTACATAAACACTAGAATAGATTTCCAGTTGGAACCACAACAAACCTTTACCCAAACTCAAAGTTAGGTTAAGTTTGTTTTCGCAAGATTTCAGACTAGGGATTCTAGTTTCTGATTTCTGGGATCGGTTGAGTGTGAACTCAATAAACATATGTTGGGTGTTGGACTAACACATTAAACTAAGTCCAGTCGATTAAGTTGGTTAAGTTGGTGCCCCTTGTGTTAAGGGAAGAGTGGACGTAGGACGGGTTTCGTCTGAACCACTATAAAATCTTGTGTGTATTTACTTGCTCTTTATTGCTTTACACTATTCACACAACTGAGCTTAAAATTGCATACATATTCTAAGTTAACATCAGTCTGCGCCAAGCAACTAATCTGATCAGGTTGACAGCTTAGTCAGCCGATTGAAAACTGACTTGAGAATCTGATTTGATAAAACTGGTTTTTCACACGGGTACAAACTAGCTTTCGCACTATCAGTTAAACTGACATATATCAATCTGATCTGCCCTCAGGCACTCAGTAAGATTGAACATCAGTCCAAACTGATTCATTTGCACTCTGATCAGGCAAACTGCAATCACACCTGATCTGTACTAAAAGTTTTCAGAAGTCTATTCACCCCTCCCCTCTAGACTTCTGCCCCCACGAAACCCATTCGGGACCTACAAGTGGTATCAGAGCGGTGGTTCTACAGACCACTGGCTTTGAGTATCATCGGTTCTTAAGGAAGAATCTTTGTGGTCATTTGAACAGATCTTGAAAAACCTTTTTCAAAACTCATTCGTTTTCAAAATCACTCAGCATGGATAATACCTCTGGTATGTATCATGATTTGCCTAAATTTTCAATTGATGAGTATGCAGATTGGACAATATACATGTGCAACCATCTGGGGTCAATAAGCGGCAGAATGATGGAAGTCATTGAACGAGGATCCATCATCATATATCACGATAACCCAGCTGTTGGAGGAGATCCAGATTTTGCACCTGGAAGCCTTGTCCGAAAGAGTCCTGCCCTGATGGATGCAGAAGAAAGAAAGCTGTATACACTGGATACAATAGCCAGGCATATAATCATGAAGACGATGGATAAGATCACCAAAGAAAAGATAAAGTATCTCAAGACAGCTAAACAAATGTGGGATACTCTTGCTGAGATGTGTGAAGGAAATGATCAGATCAAAGACAGCAGATTACAAGTTGAATTGGTGAAGTTCGAGAAGCTTAAGATGTTGCCAAATGAAACCATCAACGAGCTCGATGGGAGAATCACCATGTCAGTAAACAAGCTACGAGAACTTGGAAGAGAGATGTCAGATAAAGACATCAATTATAAGATCTTGAGATCTCTCACCAAGAAGTGGGACATGAAAGTCACGGTAATCAAGGATTGCCAAGATATTGCCAAGATGAAGCCAAGTAGCCTGTTCCTAAGTCTTAAAGCCCATGAGTTCGATCTGATCGAAAGAGGGCAAGAAGATGAAGACGAGTCGCCTGCTGAAGCCACAACCTCCACATCAAAATCAGTTGCATTCAAAGCAACCAACAGCAGATCAAAGGCCACTGAACCTGTTGGAAACATAATAAGCCAAGCTGAACAGATTGCTTTACTTACCAGGAAACTTGAAAGATCTAACATTCAACTTGGTAAGTATCGCAGATTCTACAGGGATTATCAAGACAACAGAGGAAGAAACAAGAGGCCAACTGACAGATCTCCAGAAAGGACCAGATCTGATGACAGAAGGGATCACAGAGAAGATAAGAAAAGAGATGATCGGTCAGATGAGAGAAGAGACAACAGATCTGAGAGAAGAAGTTCAGATTACTATCAGAAAGGAAAGTCACCTGATAGATCCTACAGACGAAGTGATTCACCTGGCAGAGGAAGTTCCGTGGATAGTGGATCATGCTTCAACTATGAGAAACCAGGTCACTACAAATACCGAACGCCTGGACGACTCCAAGAGAAAAAGAGAAGTGGAACAAAAAAGAGCAACGCTATAGAGACAGAAAAGTCATGGTTGCTGATACATCAGGAATTGATGATTCCTATCTGCCTTCTGAGGATTCTGGCTACTCTTCAGTAGAGGACTTCTGTCTGATAAGCAATGCTGATGATTTCTTCGACCATGAAGATCTGATATTCTCCTCAGATGATGATGAAATCTGTCTGATGGCTAAGGAGGAAGACCAGTCTGAGGTAACCTCCAAACCTTCTGCTCTTTCAATTTCCACACCAGCTATAATTAGCACACCTACCAGAGAGATTGACTTGCAGCTCTACTCAGAGCAATTGATTGATGATCACTCTAACGCAGTAGACACTTATACAATAGTGGAAGCTGAAAACGATAAGCTAAGGATAAAAAATACTCAGCTTGTTAGAGAAAACGCTTTGTCGAGAAAGCAATTTAATCGAAATCACCAAAGCCTCGAAGGTAACTGAAGAACTGAAAGTTCCGAAGGTTAAATCTTCTGATCAGGATAAGCAGATTAAAGATCAGCTAGCAATCAACAAACAACAAGCTGATGATTTCAAAATCCTACAAGCTAAGTTTGATGAACTCTTCCGACTACATGAGAGTCTCAAATCTACTGAGGATAGTTTACGCAAGAAAATAGAGGTTTCAACGAAATCATCAAAAACCGTTCAGGATATGAACACCTATTTTCGAATGTCAACTAACAAGAAGGGAATTGGGTATGAGAACCCTTCTACATCCTCAAAAGCCCTGTTTGGTTCACTTCAAAAGGGTGTAATCAAACGAGTCTCTGACAAAGATACACAAAAAGTAAAATATGTATCTGATAAGGGAAAGAGACCTGCTGAGAAAGTAAGGCAAGTGCCTAATCAGAAAGGGAACAGAAACGGACCCCAACTGATTAAGCATCAGCCGAGGAATCAATAGAAGAACCCAGTTCTTCTGAAGAGACCTCAACCTGATCAGCAGATTAGGTATCAGAAGAGACAACCTGTCAAAAGGAAATCTAATCTGAAACCCAATCAAGGTCAGTTGCCTAACAAGCAAGCTAAAGGTAAACTGGCAAGACCATTTATGCCAAAAAGATATGAATCTTTTAATGGTAGCAATCGTACCTACCCTTTCAATCAGAGACCTAGGGCTACTGCACCTGAGCCCCACTGGGTTAAAAGAAGATAAAATGTAAAGAAAAATCCCAAGTCTTCTGATTCACTCAAGGCTCGCACGAATAATCATACCAATCAAAATGCATATAAAGAGACGTATGATTATGTTGATGTTTATAGGAGACAAATCAGGCCTTCTTATCTATCTGATTACAATAGAAGTGCCATGTTTGTATGGATCCCTAAAACCACCACTAACCCCTCAGGACCCAATCCTAAAGGGGTACCTAAAACCTGATTCGATTGTAGGTTCACATGGGTTTGGCCAACAAAGGAGGTGTACAAGCAACTATCTGGTACATCGATAGTGGATGCTCAAGGCACCTGACTGGAAGCAAACATCTTCTTAGCTCTTACAAAGAACAAGAAGGCCCACGTGTACTCTTTGGTGATGATAACTTTGGTTTTACAAAAGGATTCGGAACCTTAGAGAATGATGATGTACAAGTTACTGGAGTCTCGTATGTCGAAGGTTTAAAGCATAACCTGCTATCAGTATCACAATTCTGCGACAACGGATTTAGTGTTGAGTTCTCGAGTGATTAGTGTACTATAAGGAATCGAGCTACTCAACAGATCTTGTTAACTGGTTCAAGGAAAGGAACGATTTATACAGCAGATTGGAACAGTTGTCCAATAAATGCATGCCTGATTGTTAAGAGTTTCAAAAGTAGCAGTTGGCTCTGGCACAAAAGAATGAGTCATCTAAACTTTAAAACTCTTAACAAGATAGCAAGGGTGCCTTTGGTTGAGGGACTTCCGAATGAGGTATTCTCTAAGGATCATACATGTGCCGCATGTCAGAAGGGAAAACAAGTTAAAGCCTCATTCAAGGGAATACCTGGACCAGTATCCAGTAGAGTATTGCAACTGCTCCATATGGATCTATTTGGACCAGTTACACCAGTCAGTCTCAGCGGACACAAATATACTCTGGTAATCGTGGATGATTATTCCAATTTTACCTGGGTTGTATTCTTATATAAGAAGAATGAGACAACAACAAAGATACCTGAGCTGCTCAAGAAACTACAAAACAAAAAGGGTGTCAGCATAGTAAAAATCAGATCAGATAAAGGTACAGAATTTCTGAACTCTTTTATTAATGATTTTTGCACTGAGTTTGGTATCTGACATGAGACGCCACCGCAAGAACGCCACAACAAAATGGAGTAGCGAATCGGAGAAACAGAACTCTCGAAGCCGCTGCGCACTATATTATTAATTTGAACATCGACACCAAGCCGTTTAAAGGCGAAAGCCATCAATCTTGCATGCCACACTCGAATGGATGTTCTCGACTAAGGCTCACTACAAAACACCATATGAATCGTGAAAAAGCGAAAAAACCTCGTGTTTCTTACTTCCATGTTTTTTTGGGTGCAAGTGTTTCATACACAACAATGGGAAGAGTCAGTTGAAGACTTTTGAGGCCAAGTCGATGAGGGTATATTCTTAGGATATTCCTCATCCAACTAAGGCTTTCAGGGTTTACAACAAACGAACCCTAGTTGTGGAAGAAACACCCCATGTGGTCTTTGATGAGACATCTTCTGAACAAGAGAAAGCCCCTCCTCGAACAAAGCGTGCCGGATCAACCGGTGCACGATAATAAAGCGTAAAATGGATTAGCTAAGTATCAAGGAGAAAGAATGCAACACATAATGTTGTATATCCCGAACTTGATCTTGGCGATTCACCGGTCAATCGAGACCTAAGGTACGCTGGCTGCTAAGGGATTGAAAGAAGGGATTATGACGAGACCTGCAATTGAGATAAAGATCAACCCCGAACCATCTCGGTTCGGGAACTCTGAAGTTCCTACGGACAGACATCAGCACATGATGAGTCCAACATCAGTTGAGACATGTCCATATCAAGTGGATCATAATTTCGCACCACTCCCAATCACTAGTAATGAACTACTATCAGAAGAGGATGATGTTCTCCAAATAGATGCAAATCAGAAAAGAAGGACCTGGATAACCCGGTTATCCAACCGATCGATTATCGGAGACCCATCCGATAGAGTCAAAACTAGACATCGAGTTAGTGAAAGTGCCATGTATTGTTGTTTTATTTGTCTTTGAAGGAACCAACCAAGTAGAGGAAGTTCTACAAGACCTTGCAATTTGGATTCTAGCCATGCAAGAAGAAAAAGTCGAACAGGTTTTTGAGAGGAATCAAGTTTGGAAACTGGTGGACAAACCAACTCATCAAGACGTGATTGGCACAAAGTGGGTATTCAAGAACAAGAGAGATGAGAATAATGTCATAACCAAAAATAAGGCAAGACTTGTTGCTAAGGGGTATTCACAATCAGAAGGAATTGATTATGATGAGACCTTTGCACGATCACTTTCGCTTTAAAGCCATTAAAGAGTGCATTTTAAGCATATCTTTAGCCCTGAGAGGGTTCATTGTGTATCGATGGATGTAAAGAAAAGCATTCTTAAAATCGGGGTACTAGCGGAGGAAGTTTATGTTGAACAACCTCCGGGCTTTGAAAAAATGGAAACCGACCAAGTGTACCGTTTAAGAAAAAGCTTTTTATGGCCTAAAACAAGCTCCTCGAGCTTGGTATGATACACTCTCTCGATTCTTGATAGAGCAATTCTTCGGATTCACTAAAGGAATAGTGGAATGAACGAACCTTATTGAGAATAGAAGATGGAAAGATATTACTGCTTGGTTCAGATTCGTGGGGCGACATCATCTTGGATCTCCCAACAAGAAGTTATGTGAGAAGTTCACAAGTTGATGCAAGGAAGTTCGAGATGTCCATGACCCGTCGGATGAATTACTTTTACGGGTCTCTGGTCAAAAAAGTACATAAGGGATATTCATCTGCAATTGAAGTACACAAGGAATTTGTTGGCTAAGTTTGGAGTTCGAGAATAGTAAAAGCGAAAATTCCCATGATGAAATGAATTCAAGATGGATCGAGATGAGGACGGTCGGAAAAAAACTAATCGAAAAGAATATATAGGGCTCTCATTGGATCGTTACTATACCTAAGCGCAACAAATAATTGGGTATAACCAGACCGGATTACAAATCAATTAAGAGGATATCACTTTTGCGGTAGGTGTATATGCGACGTTCGAGCAAATCGATGCAAAAGTCACTGGAAGACTAAAAGCGGATTAAAGTATCTGAAGGGACGAAGAACCTTGGTTTATTTTACCCATCGATGATAATCTAAACTTAGTGGGTATTACGATCAATATCCGATTACGGAGGTTGCTTTCCAAGAATCGATGGAAGTCAACCTCTATGTACATGTCGATTTTTAGGTAGTAAACCGATCTCTTGGTTTTCGAAGAAGATACATCGATTCAATCTGACATCTACTAGGCATTTTGTTCCCAAACCGCTCTAGCTAAAATCGGCGAGAGGATTACAACATTGTAGCTAAGAACGTGCCTATATTAGTGATTTGAAGGACGATAATAATGTTAATGCAATCACTCGAAATCCTTTAAGGTTCTACATACAAGATCTGAAGCATGTGGTTGTCCGACATCATTTTTATCGAGATCACGTTGAAAAGAAGAATATCGAAATGGAAAAGATCCATCTTGACAAGCGTCTTGATCGATATTTTAACTAAGCCACTAGGCTGCGATCGATTCAAGGAGAATTATGCAATGAGCTAGGGCTTCTTATCAATGGATCTCGAAAGAAAGTGCACCCGATCAAGATGAAATGTTTGGTGGATCGGTCTCCGAACTACCGTTAAAAAAGACTAACCAAATTACAATATCAGTTAAGAGGAATCGATTGAGTTAGGAATCTCAAGCGATCGAATGATCCGAAAATCGCTTTAAAAATCGAACAAAAAAGTCGATCGGACAATCGACGATTTAAATCTTCGTTGGTTTATTTTAAACTTTAAATCGGAGATCTCGAAGATCGACAAGGAACTGATCGAAAATTTAAGATATATCAGTTAAGGGGAACTCGATCGAGTTGAAAGGTTATACTTTATAAGTCGATTTCGAAATCTTCCCGGTTTCGCTTTCACGAGTATTCAAACCTACGAATCAATATCCCAACAAGCAAGTTGTGTAGGTTTAAGGCTACAAATCGCATAAGTCAGTAGAGGCAACACAACAATGAAATAACAAAACTTTTCATTGATAAGGATCCGGAGGGCAGTACATAAACCATAAACCCTAAGCCTAACCTTAGGTAGGGAAGGGGTGAGAGGCTTTAAAGATTTTAGAGCCTGATGCTCTCATTCTCCCCCGATCCTAAAAGGGGCGTGAGAGGCCTTAAGATAATCCTGAGCCACCCTCAGAGCTTTGGAGTGAGGAGCGAGAGCGTCCTTGAAGGATGTCTAAGCCAGGAGCCCCTAGACCTGAAATCAATGGGCTCTCCAGCTGTTAAATGGGACACAAGTGCTAAAGATAAACCTGAAGACTCAGATAAACCTGAAGACTCAGATGAACCTGAAGACTCAGATGAACCTGAAGACTCAGATAAACCTGAAGACTTAGATAAACCTGAAGACTCAGATAAACCTGAAGACTCAGATAAAGTTCCACGACAGATAATCACATCATTACGAAAAATAGTAACATCTTTATTAAAACGAACAGAATATCCATCGATAAATAACTTAGAAATTGAAATAAGGTTTTTCAAAAAATAGGAACATAAAGAACATCTCTTAAAATTAACGTCTTCTCTCTAAAGGACAGGTGCACTTCTCCCATTGCTTTAGCTGTCACTCTCGTAGCATCGCCTAGCGTGATGAGGATCTCACTCTCACTTAGTCCCCTTGAAAAAACTTCTTCCTCATGCCTTTTCTTTGTGCAACAAGCTAGATGAGGTGAAACCCTCCATTGTGAAACATACATGGTCAGTGGATCCCGTATCTAATACCCACGAGTAGGTAGCATACTCCGCTAAACAAGTTTCAACTACTAGTGAGTGTGAATTACCTTTTTTCCATTCCTTTTGGATTTGGAACAGGCCGACCTCCAATGTCTTTTTTTTTAGTTTTGATTTTCAAAATTTGAAAGCACTTCCCCTTAGCGATTCTTTTCTTTTCCACCATCCCTCTTCACTTCAAAGTGTAAGGCTTTATTTATTTTTTGGCAACACTTTGAACTCATTGGCATTCACTTTTCCACCTTCCTCTTTCTCTTGCCTCCCTTTGGCCTAGAAGAAGAAACTTTAGAAACACTCCGTCCTCTCTCTTGTTCTTGAACTGTCGCTAATGCTTCATCACCGCTTTTCCTTTTCCTCTAAACAAGTTTCATAAAATAATTCTTGATGATCTAAAATTCCTTGGTAAGACAAGAGCTTGTAACAAATCGGCAAAAAGTGAACTTTTGATTATTCATCGATAATTCCTTCGTATTGAATCAAGCTCAAAGCTCTTAAGCGGAATGGAGTATGAAATCATCTTGGCAGGTCTCAATGTCATATTCAGCTCCAAGCACCTCGAGTTTGTTGAGATGAGCCATCATCTGGAGAACATGTTCCCTCACGGGTGTTCCCTCCACCATTTTCATTGAGAGCATGTCCCTCATGGTGATCTGACGAGCCACACGATTCTGATGTCTGAACATCGCTTTAAGATTGAGCATGATATCCGCAGCGGTCTCAACATTTTGGTGTTGGTGTTGCAACACATCTGACATTGAAGCCAAGATGGTACACTTTGCCATTTCGTTAGAACGCTCCCAGTTAGCATATTCTTTCTTAACCGTTTTGGTTGACTCGTCGAATGGCTTTTCTGATTTGGGTGTAGTAAGAACCCAGTTATGGCTTTGTGCAGTGAGGACAATAGTGAGTTTTCGATACCAATCAACAAAGTTTTCAATAGTGAGGAGGTTATCTTTCAGTATATTGAACAGTGGATTAAAAGGTTGCGACATGATGAACTGAAATAAACATATATTTTGTATCAATATCCAGATCAACACAAAATTAAATCATATAATTCGATCACATGATTCATATTAAAATCTAAAAAAAATATGAACATGCATCAGCCAACATCTCAAAATAGATTTAAATGAGCCTCGTGGGAGGGTCGTCATTTAAATCACATTCAAGCAGGTTACAAACAAGAACAGTTACAAACCTTTAATTTTAAAGAAAATTAATAGTCGGCTCCCACTTGACCAATATAAAATTGACAGGGACTTCGGAGAAGTATATAAATATCAATTTCATACCTAAATAATAATCATGATTAAATACAGAATTATTACTTCATTTTGATTGAGCCTCGTGGGAGGGTCATCGTCGCCACTAATAATAATTCACAATCATCCTTTTGGAAATTTATTCATGTGAAAGCTATCTTTTGACCGTCCCGTAGGAGAATTTCTCCAAAAGATTTCACAAATAAATAAATCATGGAGGTCAAAATTAATTTGTGTCAAAACCAAATTAATTATTAAAACATACTTAGTAATTTTTGAATTTGAGATTTTTCGTTGGGTATTTCTCATGCAAACACATTTAAACAAATTAAATAAAGCATAAGAAAATACAAAAAATAAACAATAAATCAAATAGATTTAAAGCGTAAAATAAACACATTGGGCACAAATTATCCAACTGTCATGGTTTGATTTTCTTTGGCTTGATCTTGAAGAAACGCCATCTTGAATTTCTCCCACTCGTTCATCTTGAAAAGACCTTCGTCTTGAAATGCCACGTCAAAAGATTTCGCGGTAATGATGCACGCTCTGCATCCAAATTATTAAACACTTGGCCGGGGCGACCACGCCCGTCTTAAATAAAAGCATAATAACCTTGTCGCCATCGCCAAATCGATCATCTCTACGGCGGCATCGGCACCATCGGTAGGTGATGGGTCGATCAATAAACCCGCTAGCCCTGGCCTTTTCGCCCGCCGCCGCACTAGTCGCGTCGCCATCTCTGCCCGGCTCGCGGCCGCTTGCTCCCCGGTACGTCGCCGCCCTTCCGCTTGCTCCGCGATCCCACAGTGCTGGCCCTGAGGCCCTGTTCGTCTTGGCGTCGTTAAGCGCTCGTACGTCTTATCTCTTGACACGTTTCGTTTGTGGCGACGTCACCCACTTACGGTTCGGATCCGTCTTTAACTCCCACTCGTCTCCGTCTTCATCTCTGATCAGGTTACAATTTATTTAAAAAAATAAATACACCTTAAATCTAGACTAGTCTATTACATTGAACAAATCAAATAGCCTAATCTACTCGTGGATTTTCTCACGAGAAAAACAAATCTGAACGAGTCGAATTAAAAACCATTCATTCATACACATGAAAATAAAACACATTAAATTACATGACAATTGGATACCTGCAAAAAAGATCTAGCAATTCTACTATCTAATTTCAATTTAATGTTCAACAATTTAAATAATAATTTAAAAGATCAGAGCTCGAAACCAGAGCTCTGATACCAGTTGTTGGGAAATTAGGGTGCCCGGATCTATTCGAGATGATTTTTAAATACATATTTAAATTAAACAAATAATTACTAACATGAATTAATTCTAAATTAATTCAACATAATAATTAAACAACATGCGTACACATAATTCACGTAAATCCTAAACATGCGGAACTAGAAGTTACAGAATTACTAACCTCTTGTAGAGACAAGCTTTGAGATGATGGATCAACCCAAGAGCCTTCCCAAATATATCCCCAAGTCCACGAACGTAACCCGGTGGGAGGATTTGCACGAACGATTTTAATGGGAGAGAAATTAAATATTTTGCTACCACCTTTGTGGATTTCTAATATTTCCTAACACATGGAATTTTCACTTGGAAATGAAGAGCTCATCCCCTATAAATAGGAGTGAGGGGGTCGAATTTTTAGGTAAAAAATATAAGGAAGAAAATCTTTTCTTGGTCTCCAAGAAATCTTGAATATATCTCCTATATTCTTTTCTCCTTAATTAATTTTTCCATAAAAATCTCTTCCCCTTTTTATCCTATTATTTTCGAAAATAACAAGATTAAAGGAGTCAAGATTTGACTTCTTGAATTTATGGGATAATTATGTATTCTTACAATAATTATCTCTTTCCATAAAATATCTACAAGAAAATCAAGACAATCTTTCCTTCCTCTTATCCACATATTTTTCGAAAATATAAGCATGGAAATATAGCAAAATATTTTCTTCTCTCTCTCATTAATTGGACTTTATTTTGGGCTATTTGGGGGGCCTTTAGGAGAATTAAGATTGGACCTTCAATGGACTATGAAGCTTTAATATTTTGGGCCAAATATTATTCAAGTCCATTAATATTAATTTATTCCACTATAAAGTTAATATTGAACTATCCATCTTAACCCATATTACGATTTCACATATAACATGGCTCCCGGTCATTATTTTCTACGTTTAAGATTATATTAGTCCATTAATTAATTAAGCCACTGAACAAGCTTTATATTAATTAATATCTTTGTCCTTGGAGTAAAGACAGCTCAACATTATTATCCATACCGAAAATAAATTTCCACTTGCAAGATTTGGTATTATAAAGGTTCTGAGCCCACCAAGGGGACAAATCAAGCAAGACGTACTTGAACGTGATTCTCCGTATTAAATGTCAGCAATCGTTATGTAATTAATAATATTGCCCAAGATATAAGGTATCGAATCGCATTGACTCTCTTCCCATCATAAATCAAAGCAATAGTTATTAATTTCACAAGATCTTATTTAAGGGACGGAGATTAAGAAATAACGCACCACTGAGGTCTAATTCTTGTATATTCAGTACCAAAGAATTTGTCCTCCTGTAGGTCCTCATTCAACGCACCTAAATGCGCTAGTGTGATCCCTTGGTCAAGACAAGTCAATCTGGGTCTCACACTTCAACCGTTCATGATGGTTCGTTCATTTCCATCTGGGTTGTGAATTTGTACTTAATTACGAGGGTTGTTAATTAGATCTTCAGGATCGGATATCACCAAATTAACTACAATGTAATACGTACTGTCTTATTGAACGGGTTTGCAATAAACATATATAACATTCATTCATATTTAATGCAACAGTGATTAAATAATTTATTTCATTAAATAAATAAGAAACTTCAGTTTGGTTATACAAAGTAAAAGCATACTTTTCAGTATAACCCCAACAAAACTGGGATAATGTGTCATACCAAGCTCTGGGAGCTTGTTTCAGTCCATAAATAGCTTTCCTTAAACGGTACACTTGGTTGCTCATTTCAAAGCCAGGAGGTTGTTCAACATAAACTTCCTCCGCTAGCACCCCATTTAAGAATGCACTCTTTACATCCATTTGATACACAATGAATCCCCTATGAGCAGCATAAGCTAGAAACAACCGAATGGCTTTTAGGCGAGTGACTGGTGCAAAGGTTTCATCATAATCAATTCCTTCTAATTGTGAATATCCCTTAACAACAAGTTTGCCTTATTTCTGGTTATCACAATTGTGGTCATCCTTCTTGTTCTTGAAAACCCACTTAGTACCAATCACATCTTGGTGAGTTGGTCTGTCTACAAGTTCCCAAACTTGATTCCTTTCAAACTGCTCTAGTTTTTCTTGCATGGCTAGAATCTAGCTTGCATCTTAAAGAGCTTCTTCAACAGTAAGTGGTTCCTTCAAAGACAGATAACAACAGTACATTGCACTTTCACAAATCTGATCTCTAGTTTTGACTCTATCATATGGGTCTCCGATGATCAGGTAAGCTCGATAACTGGTTATCCAGGTCCTTCTTTCCTGATTATCATCAGTTTGGAGAACATCATTATCTTCTGATAAAGATTCATTAATAGAGACTGGGAGAGGTGCTTGAGTAGGATCCACTTGGCATGGACATATCTCAGCTGATGTTGGACTCATCATATGCTGAAGTCTGTCTGCCAGAACATCAGGTGTTCCCCCTGAACCAGATGGTTCAATTGTCACTGTCTCAGCTGTACCAGCTTCTTCACTGACAGTTGTACGTACCTTAGGGTCTGACTGACCTGGTGAATCATCAAGGTCAAAGTTAGGAATGTATACATTGACGTATTTTGGATCCTTTTCTTTGAGCCTCAACCGATCCATTTTCAGTGATTCTGGTCTGTCAGGTGCATCTTGTTCTGCGACAGTTTTCTCCTGATCAGATGTTGACTCATCAAAGACCACATGAGGTGTTTCTTCCACAACTAGGGTTCATTTGTTGAAAACCCTAAATGCTTTGTTGGTTGAGGAATATCCTAAGAATATACCCTCATCTGACTTGGCATCGAAGATTCTCAACTGACTCTTCCCATTGTTGTGTATGAAACACTTGCACCTGAACACATGAAAGTAGGAAACACGAGGTTTTCACTTCCACAGTTCATAGGGTATTTTGAAGTGAATCTTAGTCAAAGAACATCTGTTATGCGTATGACATGCAGTGTTGATTGGTTCTGCCCAGAAACGGTTTTGTGTTGCATGCTCAGCTAACATGGTGAGTGTAACTTCTTTAAGTGTTCTGTTTCTCCTTTCTACTACGCCATTTTGTTGTGGTGTTCTGGCAGCTGATGTCTCATGTTGTATACCAAACTCAGAGCAAAAATCAGATATAAACTGGTTCAAGAATTTTGTACCTTTATCTAATCTGATTTTCACTATGCTGAGACCATTTTCATTCTGAATCTTCTTGAGAAGTTCAGGTAGCTTTGTTGTAGTTTCATTCTTCTTATACAAGAATACAACCAAGGTGAACTTGGAGTAATCATCCACAACCACCAGAGTGTATTTGCGTCCACCAAAACTAAGAGGCGTAACTGGTCCAAACAAATCCATATGGATTAGTTGCAATGCTCTGCTGGATGGAGGAGAAGGAATCCCTTTAAATGAAACCTTGACTTGCTTTCCCTTCTGACACGCGACACATGTCTAATCCTTAGAGAAAACTTCATTTGGGAGAACTTCAACCATGGACATCCTTGTTATCTTGTTAAGAGTTTTAAAGTTCAGATGGTTCATTCTCTTGTGCCAGAGCCAACTGGTGCTTTTGGTACTCTTAACAATCAAGCATGAATTTCTTGGGCAACTGTCCCAATCTGCAGTGTAGATCGTTCCTTTTCTGGAGCCAGTTAGCAGGATCTGTTGAGTGACTCGATTTCTAATTGTGCATCTATCTGATGAGAACTCAACACTAAATCCGTTGTCGCAGAACTGTGATACAGATAACAGGTTGTGCCTTAAGCCATCAACGTATGAAACACCTGTAACTTGTACATCATCATTCACTAAGGTTCCAAGTCCTCTGGTAAAACCAAAGTTGTCGTCACCAAAGAGAACTCATGGGCCAGGTTTTTCAATGTAATTGCTAAGGAGATGTTGACTTCCAGTCATGTGCCTTGAGCATCCACTATCTATGTACCAGATAGTTGCTAGTACACCTCCTTTATTGGCCAGTCCCACTCGAACCTGCGAACAAGTCAAATCTTAGGTACCCCAGTAGAGTCGGGTCCTGGCGGGTTAGAAGTACCTTTCGGGATCCAAACAAATCTGGCACCTTTATTGAAAATAGAAGGCTTGATTTGTCTCACATAAACATCTACATAATCATACGTCTCTTCATATGGAATCTGGTCAGTATGATTACTAGTGTGAGCCTTGGATGAATCAGAAGAATTGGGATTCTTCATTGAAATTTGTCTTCTTTTGATCCAGTGGGGCTCAGGTGCAGCAGCCCTAGGTTTCTAATTGTAAGGGTAGGTACGACTGCTAACATTAAAAGATTCATATCTTTTTCGCATAGGTGGTCTTAGCAGTTTACTCTTAGCTTGCTTGTTAGGCAGCTTGGACTGAGTCGACTTCAGCTGAGACTGCCCCTCGCGAGATGGTCCAGACTGAGGCCTACTCTGCTGATTTGGTTGAGGTCTCTTCAGAAGAACATGATTCTTCTGTTGATTCCTCGGCTGATGTCTGATCAGTTAGGGTCCATTTTTGTTCCCTTTCTGATCCGGCACTCGCCTTGCCTGGTCATGTGATCCTTTTCCCTTATCTGATAAAGATTTGGCACTTCGTGTATCTTGATCAGAAACTCGTTTGGTTACACTTTTCTGATGTGAACCAAACGGGACTTTTGAAGATCCATAAGGGTTCTCATACCCAATTCCATTCTTGTCAGTTGGCGTACGAAAATAGTTGTTCAGATCTTTAACGGTCTTAGACGATTTTGTAAAAACCTCTATTTTCTTACTCAAACTGTCCTCAATAGCTTTCAGATTCTCATGAATTCGGAAGAGTTCATCAAACTTAGCCTGAAGGACTTTGAGTTCTCCAGCTTGTTGTTGATTGAGAGCCAACTGTTCCTGAATCAGCTTTCCCTGATCAGTAGTACTGACTTTCAAAAACTCCAGTTTTGTAGTCATCTTTTAAACAGTTTCAGCTAATTTTAGTTCAGCTGCTTTACTTGCATCAATTTCCTTGACAAGCCGAATGTTCTCAGCCCTTAGGTTATCGTTCTCAACTTCCACATGTGTATAAGTATCTATTGCATTAGAGAGATCATCAAGCAACTGGTCATTGTAGACCTGCAGGTTAATCTCTCCAGTAGATGTGCTCAGCACAACAGGTGTGGAACAGGAAACCACAGAAGGTTTAGAGATTACCTCAGATTGGTCTGCTTCTCTGGTCATAAGACAGATGTCATCATCAGATGAGAAGTTCATATCATCGACATCATCGGTTGTGGTAATCAGACAGAAATCGTCAACAAATGAGTAGCCTGAGTCATTTGAAGGCAGATAAGAATCATCGATGCCAGATGTGTCGGCAACCATTGCTTTTCTATCTCGGAACCTTTGTTCTCTTCTGTTCCGCTTTTCTTCTCTCTCCTTGGGAGTCAGGTCGGGGCAGTCAGCACTGTAGTGACCTGGTTTCTGACAGTTGTAGAAAACCCTTGAATCTCCAGAACTTCCTCTGTTAGGAGAATCATTTCTTTTGTAAGATCTGTCAGGAGATTTTCCACCTTGTCTGTAATCAGAACCTCTCTTATCTGATATCTCATCACGTCTGTTCTCTTTGCGATCCTCTCTACAATCATCTTTCCTTTCATCTCTGTGATCGTCTTTTCGTTCATCCCTTCTTTAATCCCTATCATCTGAAGAACGATACCTCTCTTGTGACCTGTCAGAAGATCTTCGATCTCTTCCTCTGCTTCGCCGATAGTCATCGTAAAACTTTCTGTATTTGCCTATCTGAACATTTGTTCATTCAAGCTTTCTTGTTAGTAGCGCAATCTGTTCGGCCTGGCTGATGATGTTTCCCACTGGTTCAACAATTTGTGAACTGCTACTGGTTGCCTGGAATGCAACAGATTTAGTAGAATTTGCAGCAGCTTCAGTAGGGACATCATCTGATCCTTGTCCTCTCTCAATCAGGTCAAACTCATGGGCTTTCAAACTGAATATTAGATCATTTGGCTTCATAGTAGCAATATCTTGACAGTCCTTAATCACGGTGACTTTAGTATCCCATTTCTTGGTCAGCGATCTTAGAATCTTGTAGTTGATATCTTTGTTCAACATTAAGCGTCCTAGATCACGAAGTCGGTTGACTCCACGAGTGATCCTTCCATCAAATTGATCAACTGTTTCATTTGGTAGCATCTTAAGTTTCTCAAAGATCACCAGCTCAGCTTGCAATCTGCTGTCCTTAATATGTTCATTTCCTTTGCAGATTTCAGCAAGTGTATCCCATACTTCCTTAGCAGTCTTCAGGTACTTCACATTTTCTCGTGTAGTAGAATCCATAGTCTTCATGATGAGATGTCTGGTAACAGTATCCAGATTTGATAATTTTCTCTCATCTGCATCCATCAGAGAGGGACTCTTTCTGATCCTTGCTCCAACTGGTTGAGTAGGATCTCCTGCTTCAGCTGGATTATAGTGATAGATGATGATCGATCCTATCTCAAGAATCTCAGTCATTTTGTTGCTTATCACTCCCAGATGGTCTCTCATGTCGATAGACCAATCTGCATACTCATCAACAGAAAACATGGGTAAATTATGATGCATTCCTGAAGTGTTATCCATGTTTGTGATGGTTTTGCAAAGTATGAGTTTTGAACAGTTTTTTTTAAGATCAGTTCAAGTGACCACAAAGGTTCTTCCTTCAAGAACCGATGATACTCAAAGCCAGTGGTTGTAAGAACCACTGCTCTAATACCACTTGTAGGTCCCGAATGGGTTTTAGTGAGGGTAGAAGTCTAGAGGGGAGGGGTGAATAGACTTCCAAAACTTTTCGTGGATCAGGTGTGATTAGCAAGTATGCCTGATTAGAGTGCGGAGTGAATTAGTATGGACTGATATCCGACTTACTGATTGCTCGGAGGCAGACCAGTTCGACGTCTATCAGTTTAACTGATGGTGCGGAAGATTAGTTAACCCGTGTGAAAACCAGTTTTACTCAACCAAGATTCTGATCAATCTGTTTTAGATCAGATGACGAAAGTGTCAAGCTGATCAGTTCAGTAGCTTGATGCTAGTCTGATCCAGATTCAGAATATGCATGCAGATAAAAATGTAGTGTGCAAATAAGTGTAAATCAATGTAAAGGTACACATATTGATAGTGGTTCGGACAACTTGACCTACGTCCACTCTTCCCTATCAGTAGGGGCAACAACTAACCAACTGGACTTAGTTTAATGTGTTTGTCGAACACAGTACAACCAACAGATGCTTCACCAGTTCTCACTCAACCAATCCCAGAAATCAGATCTAGAAACCCTAGACTGAAATCTTGCTATAACAAACTTAACCTAACTTTGTTTGGGTATAAGATTTGTAATGTTCCAACTGGAATACTATCATAGTATCGAGGTAGCCTAAAGCTAAAGGATAAGTATTCAAAGCTAAGAACAAATGGGATGAACACTTGGAAAATAGATCTTCGTTTGAGTGTTCTTCGTGCGGAAATTTGCTTGAGCTTGAGCTTGATGATAATTTCCATAACCTTAGAATGGAGGTTGATCCCATATTTATAGGCACGAAATCGAACTAGCCGTTGGAGAGCAATTCGAATTTTGGTTTATTTTTAGGTAGCTTGCAGGCTTGATTTGACGTGCTCAGGAAGGCCATGCCGTCTTCGTGCAATTTTGTCATTTCTAGCTATTTGGCCTGATACGCTATATTCTGTATAGTCAGATCCATACATACATGTCGAATTCTTAGTGGCTAACAAGTACACTGAATCGACGCCTTGTAAAGCCAGCAGTATAGCATTCTTCTGGTCTGATGACAATCGTATGTCTTTGATAAGTAGATATGCTTATCACTTTTCTGACTTAGCTATACCTGATCAGTATTCTACTGATCAGTAATCTTGAGTCTTCTGATAAGGTTGTCTTAGCTTCAACCTGTCAACTCTGCTGATGTCTTTGAAGACAAGGTCTTCTGATCTTGCTTCTGATCTTCGCTTCTGGTCTTCTGATCTGAACCTATACATATTGAGTTCCCCCTCAATATGTGACCTAGTCTAATACATCAGTTGTCTAACATGTTCAGCTGGTCTCCTAACATCATCAGTCGACTAACAGGTTCGACTGGTCCTATTACAATTGTTTTTGGAACTTCCATCAAAACTACAAATTTCCCAACATGTTATTCTAAGTATTATAAAAGTAATATAAACGAATTAGTTTCACACATCTTTACAAGTTTGCACTTTTAGATAAGAGGAAATTCTTTCACTAATTATATGGGTTAATTGCACGAAACACGACCTCTCGTGGTTCAGAAATGTGTTGCGAAATCCCCTCATAATTTGAAAATTGTACGAAAGTCCCTTGTAATTTATAATATTTCACAATACTTTTAAACTATGAGAGAATTTCGTGTAATTACCCCCTGATTTTACTAATGCAAGCATCCGCGATTAGGAAAAATCTTAGGGTAGTCGTGGGAGGGGTAAAGGTTAATTGGTAATTCTTGTATGCAATATTGCATATACTCAAAATTAAATGTTGCGGGTTATCTCATTCTTTCTCATTTTCTTATCGCACTTCAATGGCGGTTTCTTCACGGGATCCTTCTTCCTTTTCATTGTTCTCCTATCCAAATATGTATGTTCCCATGTTTCTCTCCTAGATCCATGAGACCATGATGGTCTCATGTTTTCCTTCTTTGTTCTCCCGATCATTTTTTTGCATTCACTGCTCTATTTTTTATATATCTAATATTGTGTTATCATATGAACAAAAGACTGTTACTGCAAGAACAAAAATGTATTACTAGTTTATATCGTAATATTTTTTTTCTTGTGGTAACAATATTTTGTTCGTGCTTATCACTGAATCACATAGTGATTTCATTGTCTAGGTACTTCCACATTCATTTAGTTAACACACATTTCATTGTCTAGGTTCTTCCATTTCCATCTATATTCTTGAGACATCGACTTTTCATAGTTGAAAGTTAGTTTTTTTTTTTTCAATATTGTTCTTAAAACCTAGGGATTTCTCACGTTTCTACCCTGTTTCCGGTATTGCTAAAAATTCTGTTATTATGAACAAATGAGTGTTTCTACATGAGCAAAAGTATGTTACTAGTTCATGTCAGATCAACCTTTTGTTCTTGTAGTAACACTCGTTTTATCATGTAGTAATACATGAATAACTAATCAGAGATCTATGATGTTATAATTAACTAATAGATTTCAGTTTTGTTGTTGTTGTTTTTCAATATGATGTTCAATAAACAAAGAGATTTTGATTTCGAGAGTGTTAAGATCATCTTCATCGAATTTATATGCCTCTTCTCCGACACCAACTTGCATTTATGTGATTTAGAATATCCATGTGTGTTGTTTGTTAAATTTATTTTGCGACCCACGTCCTCGATTCCTCGACCAGATTTTTTACTTTACCTTTAATTTTACCATTTTTTACATTTTCAAATTTTGATTTCAACCGTGCAACTTATTCATTTTTATCATTTTTTTATTTTGATTAATGTAATTTATAGAATGAAAATCGAAAATTAATTAAAATTCAAAAAGACCAAAATATCGAAAGTTTACATATTATAAAACAAAATCAAAATTTAAAATTCAATAAATTAAATTAAAACAAAAAATGGTTAAACTACGGAACAGAAAACTATTTCCCCATAATTTAATTAACAAGCTACTTAATTATTATATTTTTTTTGGATAGTACTTCTTTATTATGATTCACTTAAAAAAAATCCTAGTCACCCCTAAATTCGACCACCAATACTACTTCTCACCGTCATCCACCAAACATCCAATACCACCCTTCTGCTAAACTTTCCTCAGATCCAATCAACAAACTCAACAATTTTCTCTCTCTTACATCCCCAAATCAAAATCAAAATCAAGCAATTAATATAATTAATTCTTCTTCCTTCTCATGGTTGCCGGCATTAATCTCCTCCTCTCATTACTAATCCGGTGATGGGAGATCCCCCTCCGCCGCCTCCCAACACCCTCGTGGAGCCCTCCCTAAAAAAGAAACACAAGCCCGTCCGCGTCCTCCGCGCCTTCCGCAACGCCTTCCGCTCCTTCCCCATCATAACCCCCGTCTGCAAGCTCCCCTCCCTCCCCGGCGGCCGCCTCCCCGACGCCAAGTCCACCACCCGCGTCACCGGGACCATATTCGGCCCCAAGAAGGGCCGCGTCTCCCTCTCCCTTCAAGAGAACCCCAGAACGTTGCCCATGGCCGTGCTCGAGCTCCCCATGCACACGCACCTGCTGCAGAAGGACCTCGTCGGCCAGGGCATGCTCAGAATCGCGATGGAGTGCGAGAAGCAGCCCGTTGTTAAGGACAAGAACTGTTGCACACTGCTCGACGAGCCTGTCTGGACGATGTTTACCAACGGGAAGAAGAATGGGTATGCCGTGAGACGGGAGGCGACGGAGGAGGATTTGCATGTGATGGAGGTGCTTAGGGCGGCGTCGATGGGGACGGGGGAGCTGCCGGCGGAGGCGGACGGCGGGGAGAGGGAGATGACGTATATGAGGTGGCAGTTTGAGAGGGTGGTGGGGTCCAGGGATTCGGAGACGTTGTATGTCATTAATCCTAATGGGGGGATTAATGGACCCGATTTGAGTATTTTCTTTGTTAGAGTGTAGGGATCAGGGATGTTAATTTGGGTTGTTACTAATTAGGGTTAAAAATATTTAGGGATTGTCTTTTTAGATTTATTATTAAGAAAAGATTAGTCTGCCATTTAATTTTTGAAAGAGCATGCAGCAGTATATAATCTTCGAGCTAAGGTAAGAATTAATTGGGTTTACAGCTAATATGTTCTTTTTTTTCATTGCAAATTTTTGTATGCAACATATCATGTATCGTGCAACTCAAGTGCATTTTTATACAGTATTAACTTACTATACAGTGAAAACAGCTATGGTAGTGCGTGAAATAATTTGGGAGTTGGAAAGATAATTTGCATAACTTGAATTATAGAGATGATAGCAATTAAGAGTAAAGTGAGAAATTCATATTGTGATTCGAAATATGTCAATATTGCGCTTGATATTTGGTGATTTATTAGAAAGTCATGTTTCAAGCATTGTTTTTTAATTATTATGAGATTAAATTGGAAAGAATTGGCTTTTTTTTAATGAATTGGAAATCTTGTGTTTTTTGGAATAAATTCAATTTGCCTATTTTTTTATGAATTGGTTTTTTTGAAAGCTCATGCTTAATATTTGAATGATCATTGGTCTTTACGGAAAATAAGAGAATTTGTATTGCAGAATTTCGGAAAGCTGCAGGTTCTGGGTGGGATTAAATTGCAGAATTGAATGAGTGGGATGTGACCATGTTCTTGAATATATATGGGTGGGATTGAATTGTATAATTGAAATGAGAAACTCCCTTATTCGTATTGTTGGTCCCTCAGTCGGACGGGTTATAAATTGAATGATGTGCCTAACACCACAAAATACATCCAATTTAAAGAGGGCTTTAAAGAGGGTTTTAACGAGGGAAATGAGTTTAGGGAGGGTTTTAACGAGGGAAAAAATCCCTCGTTAAAATGCTCGTCGGTAGTTATTTAACGAGGGGAAAAAACCCTCGCCAAATAGCGAGGGTTTTGGCGAGGGCCTGACATGTGTCAGTTTACCGCGCGCTGCCCTCGCTAATTTCCCGACCAAAAAACCCTCGCGAAAACCCTCTTTGAATTTAACGAGGGCCACCTGGCCATCGCCTTCTGACACCTCAGTTTTAGCGAGGGGGACGTGGCCCTCGCCAATTTGGCGAGCTCTTTGCCGAGGGATGTTGCCCTCGCAAATTTAATTCAAGTATTAAAAATGTCACGGCCAGGTTTCGAGCCCGGGCTGGAGGGGCTCCGAGCGCACCCATGGGGACACCTTTCCCTTCTTACGGTTATAACGTCTTCCAGTTACTGAGAAGATCAACATACCGGATGCTAGCCCTCCGAATAAACAGATCTTTGATCTGTCTTGTGTCCTCCTGTCTTTGATCCCAAGTGACATCCCTCTAATAAAAAAATGAACGTTAAACGTAAATCGGCGTATAAGTAACAATATAATGAACAAACTACTTAAATTAATCAAACGAATGCATACCTGGAATGTCTTCCACCATCTGTTTTTCCGATTTTCAGAAACTAATGCCCACGTGTACCCGCCGAACTCCATATATCGGGACATGATGTTCCTAATGATCCTCGAACATTTATTCGAGGGATACAACCTGTAAAATTAAAAGAGTGTTACACACGTATATATTATATGATATATAAATATAAAGATATAGTGGTATAACATACTTCCCATTCCACACTTGTATAGGTAATCGAATCTGTGGTGGATCATGATTTGCGAGTTTCTATTCGTCAATCTCCCAAGACCTAGATGAATCATCATCGCCACCTTCAGTTGAATCATCACGGTGGTCATCTTCAGTAGTACTCGTCGTCTCGACATCGGGTATCGGTACCCGATTCTGCTCTTCCTCTTCGTTATTTTCACGGGTATCACTAGATCCACTGGATCTCCCGAATATACGTCTGCTGATCGCCTTTCGTATACCTCTGCCGCCGGTCATCTGTAACATTGGTTAAATAAATTAAATATTATAAGATGGATGATTAAAACAAGTACATACATCATCAATAAATTAATTAAAACAACAAATTTCACAACATATATATATATATATATATATATATATATATATATCATCTTCATCAATATCAATAACTAAAAACAAGCATACATAACAAATATATTAATTAGTTACATCAATTATCTTATGAATCAGAATTATGATCTCTAGCTATCTTCATCTTCATCTTCATCTTCCCCTTCTTCTTCCTCAAGTACTGCACCGTTCAAATCTGCCAAAATGACAGCATCATCATCTATTTGCACATTCATTTGGGATGATATGTCGTCCTCTTGGAGTGGGGGAAGCTCTGGTGCTGTATTTCTATCGATTTCCACTAAGGATCTCGGTTTTGTGGTGCAAACAACCCACCAATATCGGCCCCGCACAGATCTGGGGTACTTGCAATAATAAACTTGACTGACTTGACTTGCTAGCACAAATGGATCAAAACGGCCGTATCGTCCTCTCGGATTAACGTCCACGAGCTTATAATTGGGATGTATTCTTGTTCCCATTGGCACAGTTGGATCAAACCACTCACATTTGAACAAAACTACTTTTCTTTCGATAAGTCCGGGATATTCTAACACCACTACCTCCTCGAGTATCCCGTAGAAATCATTTTCATTTGAATCATAGTTTGTTCCCTTAATACAAACTCCACTGTTCATAGTGGCCTTAGATGCGCCATAAGCTCGTGTGTGAAATTTGAATCCATTAACGTAATATCCAGGGTACGTGGTGACACTACTACGAGGACCGCCCGAAAGATCGCATATAGACTCATCCTGAATACGATGTATCCTCACCTATATATTATTGACGAAATACTTAATTATTAAAATACTATACTATATATATATATATATATTAATTGAAGTTAACCAGCACTAGCTAGATCACTTACAAGTTGATCAAACCACGATGCGAATTGTTGTTGAAGAAATTCATCTTTTTCAGCATTCGATAGATTCGGTTGAACTGTATGTAGTTGCTCGAAAAACACACTACAATTGTAAATTTTGATGAGAAATTGCGGTTGTAAATATAAAATTAAATTGATATAGAATTAATTCACTTACTTAATATACGGTTGCACCTCATTTCAATTTAGTAGCACGTACGTATGAGTTATTCGCTTCTCCAAGTCTACAATTGGTCTTCTACCCTTCTTTCCAAGTGTACTGCCAGGAGGCACAAATATCGAGAGTTTACCTCCCACTAATCGTGGTACTTCACGAGGTATATTGCGAGGTCTATTGTGTTTTCTCGTCAGCACATGTTCCTCAAAGTAATGGGAACAAAACATTGATGCTTCTTTTGTTAAATAGGCATTTGCAATTGAAGCTTCCACATGTGCCTTGTTACTCACACTTAACTTTAAGTTGTGAAGATACCTAATTCAATTGAATGGTTATTGTGTAAATTGTATTTTTTTTATCAAATAATTGAATGAGTCAATTAAATTATACGTACCTCTCAAATGGATACATCCGTCTATATTGTACTGGACCAGCAATTTTTGCTTCATATGCAAGATGGACAGGAAGATGCTCCATCGAATTAAAGAAGCTTGGTGGAAATATACGTTCCAACTTGCACAAGATCACTGGGATATCATTGTCCAAATGAGTCATGTTTTCTACAGTAATGGTCCTCGATGTTAACTCCTTGAAGAACAAATTGATTTCAGTGATGGCTTGCCAAACCTTAATCGGCAGAATCTCACGAAAAGCATATGGGAGTAGTCTCTGCATAAATACGTGACAATCATGACTCTTCATCCCAAACATCTTTAATTTTGACCAGTCTACGCACCGAGACAAGTTGGACACGTAGTCATCGGGGAATTTCAACTCATCTACCCATTTGCAAACCATGTCTTTTTGCTTCTTATCAAGGGAATAACTAGCTTTGGGGCACTTTCCCGTGTATGCACATTTCTGCAACGAGGGTAGGCGACAAGATTCATTAAGTTCATCCCTCGATTTCGTTGTGTCCTTTGTTTTCCCTTCGACATTCATCACCGTGTAGAACAAATTATCAAACACATTTTTTTCGATGTGCATCACATCCAAATTGTGTCAGATCAACAACGAGCTCCAATACGGCAAATCCCAGAAAATACTTTTCTTCTTCCAACCACATTGTAAACCTTTGTTGTGATCATCAGCACCCAAATCTGTTACTTTCTTCAAGTCAATCCAATCAATTTGCTGGAGGATCTGATCACCTGTCAAGATGGGAGGTGGATCATCATCAACTACTACATTCTTTCTGAATGCAGTCTTGTTCCTTCGGTATGGATGACGTCTACCTAAGAACTTACGATGGTTGTCAAACCACGACTGCTTGCAACTATGCCGCAGACTGAAAGCATCAGTGTAATCTGCACAGTGTGGACAAGCAAGTCTTCCAGCTGTGCTCCATCCAGACAACATCGAGTAAGCTGGAAAGTCACTGATGGTCCAGATTAGTGCAGCCCACATCATAAAATTCTGCTTTGTAGCAACATCGTACGTTACCACTCCATGTTCCCATAAAAACATCAAATCACGGACCAGTGGTTGCAAAAATGCGTCCAATTTATCTTTTGGATTCTTTGGACCGGGCACTAAAATCGTAAGAAACATGAATTGATCCTTCATGCACAACCACGGGGGTAGATTGTACGGTGTTACTATCACTGGCCATGATGAATACTGTTTTCCATGCGCCCCAAACGGTTGGAAACCGTCAGTGCTCAAGCCCAACCTCACGTTCCGAATTTCTGAAGCAAAATCAGGATGCGACTGGTCCAAGTGTTTCCAAGCCTGTGAGTCTGCAGGGTGATGCATGACACCGGAGTGGTTGTTCGAGCAACGTGCATGCCATGTCATATCCTTCGCAGTAGCATTAGACTGATACAACCTTTGCAGACGAGGGATGATGGGAAAATAGAACATGTCCTTAAAAGGACAGTTTTTTTTCAATCGCACATTAACGTCACGTCTAGCAGGTTTGAACCGTGGCCGATTGCAAAACTTGCAGTTTTCAAGTTCGTCGTCTGCACCCCAATATAACATGCAATTCTGTGCACAACAATGAATCCTCTCCACTGGAAGACCCATCTCACTCATCAGTTGTTTGCTATCAGAAAATTTCTTGGGCACGAGGCTATTCAGACAAAGGACACAAATCGCATCAACCATTTGATTATAACCCCTTTCAGACAGTCTGTTTTCAGTTTTAATGTTCAGCAATAAGGCATTGTATGACAATTGTGAGTGCGATTCGCAACCAGGCATTATATCCTGATTCATTGCACGAAGCATGTTATAAAAATGTGCAGCATGCTCACTAGGAGGTTCCTTATTAGGGGCCTCATCATCCAAATTTAAGTGGGGACCAGAGGTTAAATCCATCATCATATCGTGGTACGAGCTAGATGCAAAAGTCTCGTCAATCGGCCCGTGTGAAGTCGAAGCAGACTGATGATCGTATTCATGACCCCACATTTCTTCACCGTGAAAAATCCAATTGCAATAATTGGGCATGAACCCATTTCTATACACATGTGCTCTCACCTCATCAGGGTCATGATACGTATTATTGTTCCGACATCTAAATTTGTTGCATGGACACCTAATCATTCCCTGAATCATCCCATTACTAGTGGCGAAATCTATAAACGATTCGAGTCCATTATAGAATTCGGGAGATATATTGTCATTAATCGATCTAGGACCATACATCCAACGTAAACGGATGGAATAATCCATATCAATTATCTGTTTAAAAATATTTATGAATTAGTTAGTATTTAAAAGCTTAATTAATAATTAATATTTCCTAAAAATTTTGGCAGAGTTTCATCTTATTTTATCGTATTCCCCAATTAATCAAGATCCTACGTGCATCCATTTTCGACTTAATCAATTAAAATCAATCAAGTCGAACGCACATGTTCTACAACAAGCAATAACCAATATTCATCTACATGATTCAATTTCCAAGACAAACCTCCATAATATTTCAATGGAAATTTTTCCCATATGAGGTTCGAACTTGCGTTGTCGGAGAATTTTTCTCCACATCACCACAAGTCTTACCACGGCTATGCCCTTTGAGGCCTTGATTGAATTTCTTGAATATATGGGATGAATTGAATGAAAAAATGAATTGCATAATTGAATTGAATGGGAAGTTAAGGGAAGAAGATGAAGGAGGTGAGAGGAGGGAGGAATGAAGAAGTTGAGAGGAAGGGTTTTTACTATTTTAGTATATGGGTGGATTTGATTTTGTCACATTCACCCCAAGTAGACGATGAATAAGATTAGAAAATTTAATACATATCCTCTATTTCATCTAACTCTATTATATCTACTATAATCCTTGTTTTCAAAATAAACTAAGCAGTCGAGGTTCGATTAGGTCATTATTAAACATTGTCTAAGAAGCATTAAAATTTAAGAATAATTACATTGTAGTACATGATATTAAGTCCTCTTACAATCTAATACAATTGTTTTTTGCACTAACATTCAACTTCAAAAAGGACATTCAAATGACTCAATCGCCCTCTCCTCCAAAAAAATTAATTGATTTCATATATCATCCCACCCACCCCTTCCTACAACTCATTTTCAAATCAACCACTTTCTCTCTCACTCGTTCTCTCCCTAAAAAAATCGGTTCTTCTCCGAGCGATGCTCTTCACCATCATAACCACATCGCCGCCACTATGTCCCCTACCGCATCGACGCCGTCTTTTTGCTTTTCTCTAAAATTCGCCGCCTCTGGAGATTGAAGAACATGAAGTGGTGGCCGACCTCAGATCGACAGATCTGTTCATTGGGCTTCGGTGAAGCACCACATCGCGCGTCGATTTTTATGTTGAAACCCCAGATGTGCGCTACCTCAGTGTCAAAAACCCTAGATCTATGAGCCGCCGCTGCCGACAGCAAGGTCCGAGGTGGAGGAGGAATGGTTGTTGGGTGGCACGTTTGGACATAGAGGCGGAGCTAGCTCTAGCGCCACCCTTCGCTCTGCCACCATTGCCGACTTTTCTGCTAAAAATGCCGCGGAGAAATCTCTCCCCCACCGGAAAGCGCTGCCATGGGCGGCAACACGGCGAAGCCGTGAGATGAACTCGAGGCCATGGAGAAGCTATTATCAGTGTCCCAACAAGTCACGGCTTTCTTGCTGCTGGCGTCAAAGGCTCAGGAAAGCCCGTCTCCTCCATAGGGGTAGATGCAGATCTATTTTCATTTTTTGGATCCTTTTATATTTGTTCACAGGCAGTCTCCTCCACCGAGGCTACGCCATTAGCACAAGGGCGACATATTTGGATCTTAAGGTATGATTTCATTTTGGTTTCTTTGACTCGTTTAATTTTGTAGTGAAAATATTGTGTAAGGGTTAGTGGATTTTCATGTGAGTGCAGATTTTGATTACACAGAGATTTTGCGTTATCGATTGTAGGCATTTTTTATGTGTCTTATGTGGCTCTATGTATCTTCCTGTAATTAAACTTAATCAGGTTTTCTAGATTCAATTTGAGGTGTTAACATCTGCATTCACAAACTGTAGGTAGCCTGCTGGGGCTTTGGAAGGACAAGGAAATGTCGTAATACTCTGCCCGAAGGATGTATTTTGTTCATAAAATTGAATATGTAAAGATTATTTTAATAATTTATACGCATTTTCATGTTAGATGTATGTGTCATATTTTAAATTTATGTGTTCAAGATGGTTTAGATGTTTTGAAAGAACAAGTTAGTCCTATTAGATCCGCTATTTATTATATGTCGAGACGTACAAACTTGATGAAAAAATAGAAAAAAAATTGTAGAACATATAATATGGGTCCCAAAAAAATTTCTCTTGATGTGTCAACTCGTTGGAATCCCATGTATAAATTGTTAAAGGAGTCTATGGAGAATAAAAACGCTTTATGTACATTTTTTTCTCAAGAAAATTGTGGTTTTCGTTTATATCCTTAATATTGGTGTTCATGCACTTCTTTGTGTAAAATTTTGGGAATTTTTAATGATTCCACAAAAGTGCTATCCGATGTTTATTATTCTACTAGTAATATAGCGCTTGATTATTGTATTAAAGTTGCTCATGTGTTAAATGAAAATATTACAAATCCTTTATTAAGTGGTGTTACTTTCTCTATGATGCAAAAATGAAAAAAATATTTTATGCATATTCCCGATCTATTCTTGGTTGCTAAAGTATTTGATCCTAGAGTAAGATTGGAAGGATTAATAGTATTTTTAGATTTTTATTGTAATTATTTATTTACTAATAGACATATGGTTGTGGATGATGATGATGTATATCCTAAGCCAAAAGAGATTGGTAATAATATTAAAGTTACTTTAATGAATTTATTTAGAGAATATAGTGGTCCCAATTTTGAATTTAATGTTGGTGGTGACTCTTCATATATGGAAAGTGAATATGAAATTGACATTATATTATCGGGTTTTTATAATGAGCGTATGCAAAAACGTCCATGGTCTACTTCTAACCTTTATTACGAACTTGATATTTATCTAACCTCTACATTTGTTCGGACTGATGATGATGATGAAGACAACAATAGTTTTGATAAATTAAAGTGGTAGTCAAGGATGAAAAATACCTATCTGATATTGTTAATGCTAGTAAGGAAATTTTTTGCATCTCACGCTTCAACCGTTTCCGTTGAACAAGCTTTTAGTTTGGGAGGTTACACTTTGGATGCAACGAGATCGAATATGACCGTTGAAAACGTGGAAAACCAATGCTTGCTTAATGATTGGGTTGTTGGGGTTATACTGGAAAGTGTGATTTTACTTTGTATAACCATATTGAATTTCTGTCTTATTTGCTGAAATAATTTATTTATCACTGTTGCATTAAATATGATTGAATGTTACATATATTTATTGCATACCCGTTCAATAAATAGTACACATTACATTGTATTCAAATTTAGTGGTACCAAATCACAGAAGATTAAATTGATAGTCCCTTGTAACCAAAGTACAGAATTCACAATCCAGATGGAAATGAACAATCCATCGTGAAAGGTTGAAGTGTAATGCTCAGATTGACTTGTCTTGACCAAGAGATTGCATTAGTGCATTATGATGCGCTGAATATGACCTACAGGAGGATAAATTCTTCAGTACTGAATATAGAAGAATTAGACCTCAGTGGTTCGTTATTTCTTAATCCCCATCCCTTAAATAGGATCGTGTGGGATTAATAATTATTGCTTTGACTTATGATGGGTAGAGAATCAATGTGATTCAATACTTTATATCTTGGGCAATATTATTAGTTGCATGACGATTGCTAAGATTTAATACGGAGAATCGTGTGCAAGTACGTCTTGCATGATTTGTCCCCTTGGGAGGCTCAGAAGTTTTATCATACTAAATCTTGCAAGTGGAATTAGTTTCCGGTATGGATAATAATGTTGAGTCGTTCCTAATTCAAGGAAAAAGATATTAATTAATATGAAGCTCTTCAGTGGCTTGAATTAATTAATGGACTGAATAATCTTAAACACGAAAAATAATAATCGGGAACCATATTAACCGTAATATGTGTTAAGATGGATAGTTTATGAAGTGGGATTAATTAATATTTATGGGCTTGAATAATATAGTGGCTCAATATTGATAATTCAAGGTCCATTGGAAAGTCCAATCTTAATTCTCCTAAAGGCCCCTCAAGTAGCCCAAAGATAAAGTCCAATAATTGAAAAAAGGTGTTTAAAATAATATACATTTTTGTTGCCTATTTTTCCTATTTTTTGAAAATAATTAAGGAAGAGATAGAAAAGATTTTCTTTATTTTCTTGGAAAGGTTTTATGGAATAAGTATTCTTGGAATACAAGATTATCCCATAAATTCAAGAAAAATCAAAGATCTTATTTCTTCCATATTAATTAGTAATTTTCGAAAATTTTAGTACAATAAGGAGGAGAAGATTTTGTTGGGAGATATTTTGAGAAATAGAATATATTTGATATATTCAAGATTGTATCTTGAGAAAGAAGCAAGGAAATTTCCCAAGAGCCCCAATTGCCCTAAATTTCCGTCCCCCCCTTGTATTATAAATAGGGGATGATTTTTTCATCCCCAATGTAATTCCATGTGTTGCAAAAATTAGAAATCCACAAAGGTGGTGCAACATAATTTTATTTTTCTTTTTTGTTAATTGTTCGTGAGCATCTTACCACCGGATTTTTTGAACAAGGACGTGAGAATACTTTGAGAAGGACTTTGGGTGTGTTCGTGGAACGTTGCTCGTCTTCTCTGCTGTCTTGATCGTCAAGAGGTTAGTTCAAGTAAACTCCTAGCAATTCCGCATGCGTAGGATTTACGTAGTTTGTTTATATGCATGATTTGTTGTTGAATTATTATTTGAATTAATATAGGGTTAATCCATGCTAGTAATAATTGTTAGAATTAAATTTGTATTTAAATATTCACCCCGAATAGATCCGGACAATTAATTCCCCAACAACTGGTACAGAGCCTAGATTTCGGGCTCTGAAATTTTGAATTGTAATTTAATTCACTTTTCATTAAATTTGAAATCGGATAGTAGAATTGCTAGATCCTTTTTGCAGGTATCCAATTGTCATGGTTTTAGTGAATGTTTAATTATGCATGCATATAATTGTGGTTTTTAATTCGATTCGTTCGAATTCGTTTTGCCTCGTGAGAAAATCCACGAGTAGATTGGAATTTGTTTGATTTGTTCAATGTAATAGACTAGTCTAGATCTAGGTTTGTTTATTTTTTTGTAAATAAATTATGGCCCGGATCGGAAATGGAGACGAGAAGAATTAAAAAGGCGACCAAGTGCCGGACGTCTGTGACAGCACTAGGCATGCCTAAAGGCGAAAACTGCTAAGCGCATACAACGCGATGTTGATATGCTGAATGAATGTCTAAGCAACTTTCCGTATAAAGGGAAACTATATGATGCTATGAGTAAATTGTAAGTATTTAGTGGATGATCTATTTAGGAAAGATCATTCTTGAAGAAATCATTGAATGATTTAAATTGATTAGAGATTTACCATTCTTGTAATAGGAAAAATCTGAAACTATAGGTTATATAGCGGCATCATCAAAAGGGAAATTGAAGATGAATTTAATAAAAAGATTATATGATTTTTGATTAAGATCCATTTATGACATGTTCGGAATGATCTTGATAGTTAAGTAGGGATTCAGTTTTAGAGCAAACCCGAGGATGATATTCGAATAGTCCCGGCAGAGATATAATAACTTAGTTTCTCGATGAAAGAAAAGAGATCTTTTAGAAAACTAAAACCGGGAAACTGAAAGAAACTCTCGAAAATCGAACCTCAGAAGTGGGCAAATCCAGAAATCAAGACTCGAGAGAACTGTTGTTAAAGACTCGTGGGATCTCGCGGATCCGCACCCTGCACTGCCGATGCGTGAGTGGCCAGGCATGGGATGGCCGGTTCGGACGTGGTCGTGCGACTAGGAGCACGCAGATACACGTTCCAGGCCATAAGCTACCCGTTTTGACGAAAGTCGTTTTAAAGAATTATTGTGGTTGAGTGGGAGACATTTTGAGACGAACGATGAAGGATATGAAGACGATTTCTCAAGATCAAAACATGAGAAAAATTAACCATGACAGTTGGATATATGTGCCCAATATGTTTAATTTTTTGTTTTGATGAATGCTTTATTTTTCCATGCTTATTTAATTTGTTTAAATATGCGATGCATAAGATATTGTTTGTTAAAAATCTCACTTCCGAAAATTACTAAATATGCTTAAATAATTAATTGACAATTTTATTCCGGATAATAAAATTAAATTAATTTTGACCTCCATGATTTATTTATTTGTGAATTCTTTTGGAGAAATTCCCCCCAAGAGACGGCAAAAAGATAGCTTTCACATGAATAGATTCCATAGGATGATTGTGAATTACTATTAGTGGCGACGATGACCCTCCCCATGAGGCTCGTTCAAAGCGAAATAATAATTATGTATTTAATCATGGTTATTACTTAGGTATAAAATTGATATGCATGTACTTCCCCAAAGTCCCTGTCAATTTTATATTGGTCAAGTGGGAGCCAACTATTAATTTTGAATTAAAGGTTTGTAACTGTTCTTGTTTGTAACCTGCTTTAATGCGTTTAAATAATGACCCACCCCACGTGGCTTATTTCAACCGTTTTGAGATGTTGGTTGATGCATGTTCATATTTTTTGAGATTTTAATATGATTCGTGTGATAAAAATATGTGATAATTTGTGCTTGTACAATTGTTATTTATTTCAGTTCAGCATGTCGCAACCTTTTAATCCACTATTTAATATAGGAGTTTTATCAATTCAGGGCCTGAAAGATGGTAAAGCTATCAATTTAAGGCCTGAAAGATTTTTCCTATCGATTCAAGGCCTGAAAGATAGGAAATTATCAATCTGAGCACGAAAGATAAAACTATCAATTCAAGGCTTATAAAATTTAAGGCTATGTTTGGCACTAAAACCCAAACCACGAACACTAAACCCTAAACCTAAACGATGAACCCTAAACCTTGAACCATGAACCCTAAAAACCCGCGAACAGTAAACCTTGAATCGTAAACTCTAAAAATAAAAAAAAAATAAGAACATGAAATAAAGATATAAAATATAAGTGTCAAACATGACCTTAAAATGTGTGAGCCTCAAATTGATAATTTTTATCTTTCAGGCCCTAGATCGATAGTTTTTAATCTTCCAGGCCTTGAATCGATAGAAAAAATCTTTAAGGCCTTAAATTGATAATTTTGTCATCTTTCAGGCCCTGAATTGACAATTTTCCTTTAATATACTTTAAGTCAATAGAATTATATAGGAAAATTTGTTGATTGGAAATTATATATTGTCTTGACCATGCAATCGCATAAAGTCCGTCCTTGACTAACCTAGACTCGTTAAGACTACGAATGTGAGGAAGATAAGAAACATCATAAGCAGTGGTTGAGATTCAATGAAATGGCTAAGTGTGCCATCTTGACTTCAACATCAAATGAGTTGCAACACCAACACCAGGACATTGGAAACCATTGCAGCTATTATGATAGATCTTACGAATTCTTCACTCACCAGAATAGTAAAGCGAGTCAGATAGCCATGCGAATCTTGTTCTTGTTGGGGTTATACTGGAAAGTATGCTTTTACTTTGTATAACCAAACTGAATTTCTGTCTTATTTGCTGAAATAAATTATTTATAACTGTTGCTTTAAATATCATTGAATGTTACATATATTTACTGCATAATTGTTCAATAAATAGTACGTGTTACATTGTAGTTAATTTAGTGATACCAGATCACAGAAGATTAATTTAACAGTCCCTTGTAACCAAAAGTACTGAACTCACAACCCAGATGGAAATGAACCATCCATCGTGAAAGATTGAAGTGTAAAGCTCATTTTGGCTTGTCTTGACCAAGAGATTTCACTAGTGCATTATGATGCACTGAATAGGACCTACAAGAGGATAAATTCTTCATTACTGTATATAGAAGAATTAAACTTCGGTGGTTTGTTAATTTCTTAATCTCCGTCCCTTAAATAGGATCGTGTAGAATTAATAATTATTGCTTTGACTTATGATGGGTAGAGAATCAATGTGATTCAATACTTTGTATCTTGGGCAATATTATTAGTTACATGATGATTGCTAAGATTTAATACGGAGAATTGTGTGCAAGTACGTCTTGCTTGATTTTTCCCCTTGGGAGGCTCAGAAGTTTTATCATACTAAATCTATGCAAGTGGAATTAGTTTCGGTATTGATAATAATGTTGAGCCGTTCATAAACCAAGGATAATGATATTAATTAATGTGAAGCTATTTAAGTGGCTTAAATTAATTAATGGACTGGATAATCTTAAACACGGGAAATAATAATCGGGAGCCATATTTACAGTAATATGGGTTAAGATGGATAGTGCAATATTAATTATGTAGTGGGATTAATTAATATTTATGGGCTTGAATAATATTGTGGCTCAATATTGGAAATTCAAGGTCCATTGGAAGGTCCATTCTTAATTCTCCTAAAGGCCCCTCAAGTAGCCTAAAGATAAAGTTCAATAACTGAAAAAGGTGTTTAAAATAAAATAAATTATTGTTGCCTAATTTTTCCTTTTTTAAAAAAAAAATAATAAATAAAAGAGGGAGAAAGATTTTCGTTGAATTTTGTTATGGAATGAAGATAAGTATTGTTGGAATACAAGATTATCTCATTAAATTCAAGAAATCTCGCACTTGGTTATTTATTAAGTGAATTTTCGAACATTTTGAAGAAATAAGGGAAGGAAGGATTTTCTTGATTTTCTTGAAAATATATTGTGGAAGATATGTATTCTTGGAATACAATAATATCTCAAAGATTCAAGAAGATCCAAATCTTGGATTCCTTACTCCTTAATTTTTTCGAAAATCACCATAATATAAGGAGGTGGAATTATATGGAATATTTTAATTATGGAGAAAAAAATATATCAGATATATTCAAGATTTCTTGGAGATCAAGAAAAAGATTTTCCCATATTATTTTTCACCCAAAATTAAGACCACCACCCTTATTATAAATAGGGGATAATTTTTTCATCCCCAGTGCAATTCCATGTGTTGGAAAAATAGAAATCCACAAAGGTGGTGCAACATAATTTTATTTTTCCTTTTGTTAATTGTTCGCGAGCATCCTTCCACCGGATTGTTGAGCAAGGACGGGGGAATACTTGAGAAGGCTCTTTGGGTTTGTTCGTGTGAACGGGATATCCATCTTCTCAACGGTTGTCACTCCAAGAGGTTAGTTCATGTAAACTCCTAGCAATTCGGTATGCTTAGGATTTATGTGGCTTGTTTATATGCATAATTTGTTGATGGATTATTATTTGAATTAATATAGGATTAATTCATGCTAGCAATAATTGTTAGAATTAAATTTGTATTTAAATATTCATCCCAAATAGATCCGGGCAATTAATTCCCCAACAACTGGTATCAGAGCCTCGATTTCGGGCTCTGAATTTTAAATTGTAATTTAATTCATTTTCATTAAATTTGAAATTGAATAGTAGAATTGCTAGATCTTTTTTGCAGGTATCCAATTTTCATGGTATTTAATGAATGTTTAATTATGCATGCATATAATTGTGGTTTTTAATTCGATTTGTTCGAATTCATTTTGCCTTGTGAGAAAATCCAGGAATAGATTAGGATTTGTTTGATTTGATCAATGTAATAGACTAGTCTAGATCTAGGTTTATTTATTTTATGTAAAATAAATTATAATCGGATCTGGAACGAAGACAAAGAAATAAAAATCTAGACGTACACATGCCAAGTGCATGTCATTAAATTTAAACTTGCCCTAGCCGACGCATTAAATGCATGGGGTTGGGCGAGTGCATACGACATAAGGCAAGGGCGGATCTTGTCGACGTCTGTGGGAAAACCTGTGTGGTAGGGCACATTGATTTGGCGGGGCAAACAAAGGCAAGAGTCGAGGTCGAGGCTAGCGTTCATAGCGCATGTTGGGATTATACTGGAAAGTATGCTTTTTGCTTTGTATAATCACACTGAGTTTCTGTCTTACTTACTGAAATAAATTATTTATCACTGAAGCTTTAAATATCATCGAATGTTACACATATTTACTGCATAACCGTTCAATAAGAAGTACGTGTTACATTGTAGTTAATTTAGTGATACCAGATCACAGAAGATTAAATTAACATTCCCTTGTAACTAAAAGTACACTTTCACGACATAGATGGAAATGAACAAACCATCACGAAAGGTTGATGTGTAAGGCTCAGATTGACTTGTCTTGACCAAGAGATTGCACCAGTGCATCATGGTGCAATCGAAGCAGGACCTCTGAGAGGACAAATTCTTCAAAGACTTGAAATAGAAGAATTAGACCTCAGTGGTTCATTATTTCTTAATCTCCGTCTCTTAAATAGGATCGTGTGCAATCAATAGTCGTTGCTTTGACTTATGACGGGAAGAGGATCATTGAGATTCAATACCTTGTATCTTGGGCAATGATATTGATTACACGACGATTGCTAAGATTTAATACGGGAAAACGTGTGCAAGTACACCTTGTTTGATTTGTCCCCTTGGGAGGCTCATAAGATTTATCATACCAAATCTTGCAAGTGGAATTTATTTCCGGTATGGATAATAATGTTGAGTTGTTCCTTAACCAAGAAAAAAGATGTTAATTAATATAAAGCTATTTTTCGGTGGCTTGAATTAATTAATGGATTTGGATAATCTTAAACGGGGGAAATAATAACAAGAGCCATATTAACTTGATAATATGGGTTAAGATGGATAGTCTTGATATTAATTATGTAGTGGGATTAATTAATATTTATGGGCTTGAATAATATTGTGGCTCAATATTGAAAATTCAATGTCCATTGGAAGGTTCAATCTTAATTCTCCTAAAGGCCCCCCAAGTAGCCCAAACATAAAGTCCAATAACTGAAAAAGATGTTTAAAATAAAATAAATTATTGTTGCCTAATTTTTTCCCAAAATTTCGAAAATTATGGATAAAAGAGGGAGAAAGATTTTCTTTGAATTTTGTTATGGAATGAAGATAAGTATTCTTGGAATACAAAATTATCTCATTAAATTCAAGAAATCTCCCACTGGGCTATTCATAAAGGAATTTTCGAAAATTTCATAACTTAAGGAGGAAGAGATTTTATTTGGGAGATATATTGGGAAATAGAATATATTGGATATATCCAAAATTGTTTCTTGGAGAAGAAGCAAGGAAATTTCCCAATCTCCCTAAACCCTAATAATTTCGCCCCCCCTTAGTATTATAAATAGGGGATGAATTTTTCATCCCCAATGCAATTCCATGTGTTGGAAAAATTAGAAATCCACAAAGGTGGTGCAACATAAAATTTATTTTTCCCTTTTGTTAATTGTTCGCGAGTGTCCTTCCACCAGATTGACGAGCAAGGACTTGAGAATACTTGAGAAGGCTTTTTAGTGTGTTCGTACGAACGGGATCCACCTTCTAGACGATTGCCACTTCAAGAGGTTAGTTCACGTAAATTCCTAGTTATTCTGCATGCGTAGGATTTACGTGACGAACTTTTACGCATGATTTGTTGTTGTATTATGATTTGAATTAATATGGATTAATTCATGCTAGTAATAATTGTCAAATTAAAATTTGTATTTAAATTCACCCCGAATAGATCCGGGCACACTATTCCCCAACAGCGCATAGGCGGGAGCACTGGAGCGTGTGCGCGCGCCTGGATCCATCCATGCGATGCGTCTCGCGAGGCTCCTGCTGCCGAGCGACGGGTGAGATGGCGGTTGAGACGCGACCCATCGCTTTAAGCCTTGCGAATCTGGCGTTCCGGCGATGAGATACCCAATATCGGATGTCGTCTCGAACCTTGACGTAGGATGTTTTAAAAAATTAGTTGCGTTCGAGTGGGAGCTTTTCGAGACGAACGATGAAGGCTATGAAGATGATTTCTCAAGATCAAGACATAACAAAAAGTTAACCGTGACAATTGGATATATGTGCCCAATGTGTTTTTAATTTTTTTTATTTTTTTTTATGTTTGCTTTATGTTTCGTGCTTATTTAATTTTTTTGAATATGTGATGCATGAGAAATTGTTTTGAAAAATCTCACTTTGGAAAATTACTAAGTATGCTTTAAAATAATTATTTGACAATTTTATTCCGGATAATAAAATTGAATTAATTTTGACCTCCATGATTTATTTATTTGTGAATTCTTTTGGAAAAATTCCCTCCACGGGACGGCCAAAGGATGGTTTTCACATGAATAAATTCCGAAAGAATGATTGTGAATTATTATTAGTGGCGACAATGACCCTCCCCATGAGGCTCGTTCAAAACAAAGTAATAATTCTTTATTTAATCATGGTTATTGTTGTAACCATAATAATCGGTCAGCAGCCACGTGGTAAATAGTGATGACATGGCAAATGGTGATGACGTGGCAACCATGGTTTAGCAGTAAAGTACAAGGAGCCGAGGTCAGCCCCGTGGGCGACCTGGCAGCGATCAAGGAAGAAGACGAGTCGAGCTCGCCTAATTGGGACGACCTCCCTCAAGGTTGTTTCGTAGGCGAGGTCGGCATGTGAGTCAAAACGAAGACAAGCAAGGAAAGTGGATCAAGATAGAGATTCCCGGTATTTATTATGGAAACAGAAGATCTTGTAGATTTGGATGAAGATTTATTGTATCTTGTACTGCATTAATTAGAGGGCCCATTTAGAGGCCCATTAGGGTTTTCATCTTTGTACCTTGTAATTGTTACAAATAGGGGACAAACCCCAAGAGAAAAGGGACCTCCTCTAAAGCTGGCTCTCATATGATCAGGACACGCTTCTGATATCTCAAACCCATTGTCAATCCAATTGAATGCTCGTTTCTGTTGACCTGTGAAACAACGGTCCAGATGATCCCTATCCTCATTCACCGAAACATAACTGGGACCAGAAAACTTGATGTTGGTAGGATTCTCCCTTTGTTTCTGTCCCTGCTGGTTGGATTCCTCAACATTTTTCACTCCTTCATTGTCTCCAGCGATGCCTCCCTCCTTATCCCTCCCCATGGCTTCTTTATAAGACTTATTTGGCATTCTCAATGCCGATTTTTGCACCGGGATGGACGAACAAGCCCGAAGTGGTTTAGCCGCTTCCACTCGAATTGTCGCTTTCTCTGCTTTCATGGCAAACTTGGAGACATTGTCTCTAAGTTTGTAAGAGTCGATCCATATGGAGTTTAAGGCGTTTTCCAGTGCCCTCCAATCTTGGTTTCCTCCAAATCTAACGAACCCGTACCGACATCCAAATCGATTTTGTTTGTTCGGGATGAAAATATCTCTCACACTTCCAAATTCTTTGAACCTCTTAAGCAATGATTCAGTCGTAGAGTGCTCCGGAAAGTTTTTGAAAAAGAATGTGATACAACCGTTGTTGACGTTCCAAACCTTGATCTAATTAGTCTTTGTCGATCTCAATCTGTTGCTTACTCTGTGGCTAGGTTTCCTATGGCTAAGTATCTGCCTCATCGGAGTTCTCTCGAAACAAGGGACAACTACCCCACCCTCAGAAATTCTCTCTCTACCTCTCATCTCTCCCCGATATGCATTGATTGTTCAAACTTATAATTTTTAAGTTTATTTTCTTAAATTTAAGTTCAAGTCCAATTTCTTTAATTCCCCCCTCCCACCCCCACAATTTATTTTGTAAAATTTAAAATTTAAGTTGTAATTACGAATTCGGAACAATTCAATATGTATATTTGTAATAGTTCAATTATTTTGTTTACAATTATTAATTTGTTCATCTACATTCCTTTAAACTTTAGATCCAAAAACCAAGAAACACAAGGAAAAACAAAAACGAAGAACCGGCGGGACCGGCGGTTCATAATGGGAACCGCCGTTTGGGAACCGAACCAAAATCTCCTTGACCGTAGTTCGGTTCCGATTCCATCTTGAAGAAATTTTGGAACCGACGATTCTGAAACCGTGAGCATCTCTAATTGTGCGGGTGTAAGTTTTGAATATTTTGTCATTTTAAAAAATAAACATGTTATTGTGGAACGGATCAAAAAGAAAATTATGCACGTTATTGCGGGAGCGAGGGAGAGAGAGTATTTGTTCGTATATATTTCTTTACCTCACTTTAAAGATAAGCACCAAAACTGCTTTATAATATCAGTATATCGCTATCTCCCAATGTTCTCCCGTCGTCAAACCACAGTCTTCTCTCTCTACTTGTCCGCCTCTTTCTCTCTCTCTCTCTCTCTCTTCTTTGCGTTTTTCTCTTTCTGTTGACGGTAGAATTAAAAACACGTAAAATTAACGGAGTTGCAACCAAGAAATGCCGGAATTTGGGGACGAATTCATCATAGAGAGCTACAAAATCCCATGGCTAATTTGGATCCAACTTCTTGTTATGATTCTTCTCATGATTCTCCTTTTTTTCGGTTTCACCATCTTCACTTCAGACGACTCCTCCACCTCCTCCTTTACTCCGGCGTCAACTGGCGGAGGTCCTGCCGCACAGGCTCATCTCAATAATCCGAGTTCTTCCCGGAGAAGTATTAAGGTCGGTTTATTAAATTCTTAAATGTATTTGCCCTTTGAAGATTTTTGTTGAAAGCTAATCGTTTACTGTATCGAGAAATTAGGGGAATTGAAAAAGAAAGACCTAGAATCGTATTATCGATTTAATGAAGTTTAGGTTAAGTTTAGTGCTTGGTTCGAGAGGAATGGATGGTAAAATTTACGATTGCATATGAATTGGATGAGAGATTGATGGTGAGATGCAGTTTCTTGAAATTCCTTAAGCAAATAATCCTGAAATTCGTCTAAAATTGATCATCTCCTTAAGTTCCCTTCGATCTCTGCTATGGCTATGGTGGACCATTATTGTCATTGTAAATGTTAGTTAGCTAATATATTATTTTAGATCTATCTTCGTTACCGGTCCAGAATTCAGTGGAATGACTTTAATCTATATACCATTTAAGAAGTTGCAAGCATTTTAGTAAAGAGGGCAAGATGATAGCTTATTACTGTTTTCACCTTTCTTTGAATTTTTGAAGAATTTAAGCAACTGGTTTCTTGTACCTAGCTCATTCAATCCTGATATCATTTCTGCAGCTGTATGCCTACTTAACTGGAAAACTCTACATATTCTTATTGATGATATATAGATGATTAGCAAAATCCTGAAATGTACATAGAAGGATGTAGCTTTTTGGACTAGGAATTTAGTGACCTCTTATCATTTAGACGCTATCCTGCTAGGTTTCATTTGAATTGTGCATATTGATTCTAAGTTCTAGCACTTGTTAAACTAGTAAGTAGTAACCAGCTTCAAGTCCACTTGAATTCTAGGGCATGCAGAGATTGAAATTCTTGATCTGAAATTCTCAGACTAATTGTGAAATTCTTCTGAATTTTTGAGTTATATGTAAACAAAAGGATTTACATGTGCTCGAAATGTTAGGTTTTGTGCTGAAGATACTTAGTTGGTTGTTTCTAATTCCAATCATTCTAAGGGTACACAAAAATCCTTTAAATGGTGAATTACAATGAGAATGATGGTTATATTGTTAGTGTTTTGCTCTAATATTGGTATATGTGGGGACAAAAGAATGGTTGTTGTTTGAGGAGAAATTATTATAGGAGGGCACACTAGTTAGTTAAAATAGGGTAATGATTAACTTATTTTTAGTTTCATTACGTCGTAACGTCCTACGATAAAGGTTAATTGATCATCTTTTACGATCATCTTTATTCTCATTACCCACAACAAGTACCCTATATATATATTTCCATTATCATTCCCCATTGAAAAATTCTGAACTAAGTGCCCCCTAAAGTTCATTTGGAACGATTTGGGACTTTACGATCCACTTCACGTTCTAATTGGGGTTTTTTAATTTGGGTTTTGAAATCCCACTGCGATCCACATCTAAAAAATATTTATAACCCTATTATTACTCTCACTAATAAAACAAACTTTATACATACATGTTAATAATATCAATCGCTCTTACACATTGATTTTAACACAAAATATAATCCAACCCTAAAAAATCCCAAAATATTTTTACTATTCCCCAGTACTTTCAAATTCATAGGATTTCTTAATCCAGACTTTCCCCGCACACGATAATCGTAAAACAGACATACACTTAAGCCCTAGAAAAGGAGACTAAGACATGCTAAGGTGTCTTTGTAAGTCCATGTATGGATTTAAGAATGAATTAGTAAGTAGTATCATTTTTGTTCTCTGAATATATTTTTATCAGCTATATATTTTTAAGTAGATATGTAGCTTGGGTGGACCTTAAGATATTGATTGTTCGTTGCTATTTTTTTTTTTTCCCATTACAGAGAGAAGAAACCCAGAGAAGTAGGAGGGATGAAGGAGGAGCTACTGCAGATTTAATTAGGGAAGAAGACCGAAGTGGGGAGGAGTCCTCTGAAAAGGATTCGACCTTTTTCAGAATTTTTGGACAACAAAACCACCCCTGCAGCCTTTTTGGGCTAGCAAAACGAGCAGTTTTCAAATGCTTTTGCTTGGATTCCAGCATTGAGCACCATCAACATGATAAACAAGATTAATGCACAGATGAAATGAACTTGGTAGTTCATGTTAGAGAGATTTAGAGAGCTAATGAGGCTTTAAATCTTGTGTAGATAATGACCATATGATATGTGTATATTTGCACCCAGCTCGTTTTTTGTCGTCAAGTGCAACTCAAGCCACTAATGCTATGGGCTCCAATTCTTTTTAGCAAAGTTGAGCATCTCTTTGGTTTTGTTTTCTTATGTTTTTTGCTCTTCTTTTTGTACTAATAGAGATATTTATTACTCCATGCTTCTCTTTCCTTTATTTTTTGGTTTTTCTGCCTTTTTACTTTAGTTTTTATTCAATCCTCTGTCCCAACATGGTCACAGCCTTGTCTGTTTAGTATTCTTTTGTTTTGCCTTCGAAGTCACTTATTAATTGATTCATTTGAATTTAATTAGTTATGAAAACGTGACGACTATGATTAAATATGATACTTCCTCTGCGCCATTGCTATTTGAACATTTGTTAAAACGCTAGGTCTTATATGCACTCAAGCACACCGTGTACTCATAGTGTATTTTATAAATGTGTGGCTTGTTATATTGAAACGTGCAACTTATTTACACTAAAGCGTGCAATTATTAATATGAAAAAATAGTTGCACAATTTAGTATAATTAAATAGCAGTTTTCAATATAACAAGTCGCACATTTTTAAAATCTGTTATGAATGAATAATCTTGTAGAAAATACGTGAGACTCACCCTCCCAAATTTAATTGAACATATTTATAAATAACAATAAAATAATTTTTTACCTTTTATCCATTCAAAAATATCTCAATATTACCATATATTATTACCTTTTTCACATTAAAATCAATTTTATTTTCTTTAATTTACACAAGTATTGTTATTTTACCATTCAATCCTAAAATATATATATATATATATATATATATATTTTAATAATAATAAACAATTCTCACATTAAAATCTATTTTTGTTTAAGAATTTGCTCAGAATTGAAGTTTTGTTTGACCCCACCCACTTAATAACGAGAAAGTCTTGTGTGAAATATTGCACACTAGTGTTATGTGCAATACAACATAAATAAGGTAAAATTGCTTAAAATTCCTAGTGCAGGCGGGGCCAGGCCTTGGCAGAAAGGCAGTGGGTTCAAGGTTCAAGGTTGGGATATATGTATTTATAGAATGATATTTTTATCAAATATGTGTTGTAGCCTAGTGGTTCAGGTTCGTTGCTAATGAATTTGGTTGCAAATTCAATTCCTACTGTACGCATAATTTTTTTTTTTTTTTTTCTCAAATTTTTATGTGTTACTACATCTATGTATAAGTATTACTACATTGTTATATTGAATTTTTTTTTTTTGTCAAATTTTTGTGTGTTACTACATTTATGTATAAGTGTTACTACATTATATGGGTCACAAGGTAACACATTATTGTTCATATGGTAACACATGAGTATTCATATAGTATTACGACGATATATGAACAGTGTTACATATTACTAAAAAAACATGTGTTACTACATGAACAAAAAGCGTTACCATATGAAGAAAAATGTGTTACCACATGAACAAAACCAGTACAAGCACGAAAAGAAATCACAGTCCAGAATTACAGATTTAAAGAACAATTTGATGTGTTACTACATGAACAAAAAGAGTGTTACCATATGAGAAAAAAAGTGTTACTACATGAACAAAAATCAGTACAAACGCAAAAAAAATCTTCAGTCCAAAATTACAGAACAACGTGAAAAAAAAGTGCAGAAGGATCTGAATTTCATCACACACTTTGTGTTGAGGGGTAATTCAAACATCACACACATATTCTCTCTTCTTCTCGTATAATCCACATCGAAATTCAAATTGAATGACCTGGTTTCATTCAATAATCGGAGCGAAAAAAAAAAATTAGGGCACGAACGAGGAAGAAGAAAGCCTATGAGATTCTCCAAAAGAGAAGAGGAATAAGAGGAAATCTGACCGCGTCCGGCTGCGCGCGAAGGAAGAAGATGAAGAAGTTCATTGACCCACCAACAATCTACCCTAAAACCCAATTCCTCTGACCGCCAGAAAAAAAAAACTCAATTGCACATATTATTTGTATGCAATATTGCATACAAGATTTTGTCCTTAATAACAAAGATAAAATGGTGGGAAATTAATTGAATTGTCTAATGATCCATTAAATAGGTCCACACCCTTTTAAGTTTTAACCACGTCGTTGAAACATTTTAGTATATCACAATTTTAATTTGAGGCACCCTGTTGTGTTGTGGGAATGTCTTACAAAGAGATAATAAAAGTTAGGTAAAATTGCTCTAAGATTTAATATGAAATAATTATTACTTTAAGATATAAATACTTTTTATTATTACTCTTCAAAACAATTAATACTAAAATTACCTTAATTTTTTTTTTCATTTATTTATTTATTACTATGTAAAAGCTCCACTCTCTCCTCTCAAATCATTACATTTTACAAAAATTCATAAAACACACATTTTAAATTCAGAATATGCAAAATTATAATGTATGTGCAAATTTACTAGGGTAAATTTCATTAAACCTCCATGTGGTTTGAAAAATTGGCGTCAAACCTCTCTATGCTTTAAAATTGTGTGGAATCTCCTTGTGGTTTTATAATTATTGTGTGAAACCTTTGTTTCTGTTGAGATAATGGAAAATGTATTACATGCTCGTGTCATGCGATTTTTAGTGTTTTATTTCCACCTTTTTTGTTTAAAGATGACATAATTACCCTCCATTGACTATATTAAAGGGGAGTTTGGCACCAAAACCTTCATATTCTTACATTGTTAAGTTTTTATATAGTTATTTAATTGTTATCCTATAAAATACTGTAAAGTTTTGAGGTGAATTTTTTATCCTCTCTGTATCTACTATTATTAGTATATCATTAAGTAAAAAAATTATCCTCTCTGTATCTAACATCAGTGGAGGGCCCAGAAATTCGAGTTAGGGGCGCCCAACTGAATAGCTAAAATAAATAAAAAAATTATATATTTAAAGTTTAATGGAGTAAACAAAAATATTTGTACTACATTAGAATTAATTTACTTAATATACTTACATTACAACATTCAACATGTGTATAAAATTGATCTCGTTATCTAGAAACCTACTCATATATAAGTTGAACCACCAAATAAAAGTATATAAATTTAGTACATTATTAATTATGGAATGCATTTAAAATAAAATAAATGAAAAAAAGAAGAGATTGGAATACATATATTTAGAAGTGTCCAAAGATATTAGAAAAATGAGAAAAATTTGACTAATTATGCACCATATAGTTAATGTGTTAAAGAGAAAAAAAAGCCGAAACAGTAATTGAATCCTTGTCGATAAAGAAGCAAGGACTGTTTCAAAACAGTAAAACTACTAGATCACAATAATCTTTAGGAATAGTATTCAAAATAAACACATATATACTAGGGATCTTCTACAATCGAGAATCGGTTTTACGCCCCACCTTCCTAACGTCAGAAATCATTTGATTACCGTTGGATCGTTGATCCAACATATAATTTTAATTTTAAATGATTGCATTTTGCACTAGTGCGTTTGCGATGTGCATACTGCAATCACACTACATCGTCCTACAAATAAATTAAATTAATATTTATAAAATGACAAAATATCCCGGACCCCTCCTGACTCGGACCCAAACCAAGAATCGAATCGACCGGATCGCGCAAACCACGACGGACCCGCGGATCGGACCTGACCTGACTTGGACGGACCACGGACGGACCCGCACGGACCACGACCACGACTTAGACAAGACCACGACCGGACCCGACCACGACCTTGACCCAGACCACGATCGACTCGGGACGGGACGGACCACGACCACAGCGACGGACCTGACGACTGAACATGACCCGAACCGGACCCGAACCCTGCCCAAACCGAACCTGTTGGAATTTAGAGGCACGTAAACATGTAATAAATGCACAGCGGAAATAAACAGTTCACCAACAATGAACAATTAATTGCATAAACGATTACAATAATCATAACAAGAAATCTTACAGTAACTCGAGAGCAGATTTCTCAACTACGGTATCCACGTAATCCCCAATCACGGACATGCACAAATTTTCCAGCGTTGAATCCCGAGATGAATTTGCTAGGAAAATTCTAACTCTAGATCTTAAGAAGAGAATAATGAATTAACGTTGTTTGTGAATTCCCAAGAGCTCATATATATAGGGAGAGACCCAGCTTAAATTTTAAGCTAGCCTGATTAGGAAATAAAACCCCTAATCTTATAAAATAAATCTCTTAGATTTATTTCCCGCATATAAAATCTCTACGGATTTAATTCTCATGTATATCAAATCTCTACGGATTTGATTTCATGTATATTAAATCCTATAATGATATTCCATATATTATTATTGAGAATCCTATTAAATCCAATTTAATTAAACATTAATAATAATTAATTCCAAATTAATCTGTTATTAATTAATTCTCCATAAATTAAATATTAAATCCAATTTAACATTTAATCAACCAACTATAACCCGTAAAAGGAAACTACTTCTTGTGTGACCCATAGGCCATCATATATCGAGCGATTAGTCAAACTAACGGTCTTAATTGAACCCTAGACAATAAATCAGTCATTCTCAATATATGAGGTACGTTGCGAGAAACGTGCAACTACTTGTAACTGAAACATGGGTTATTACAATTTCCTCATTTCATTCGCGAATATTCGATTAAGTCTTGAACATGATGAAGTGTCTATTCAAATAACTTAATCATATTATCTGTAATCACTAATTGATCATGTATGTCATACTTAGCCACAAAGTCTAAGTTGATGTGCATCGGCTGATGACTTTGATCCAATTATGATGAGAAGATGAGTTTTCTACTAAATCTACTTTGAGGAATGAATCCTATTCTTGGCTCAACTACCACGCACATGCATTTCGTGATGAACTCAATCCAAACCATATCTACCCTGGAAGGGTGCAAGCGTCGGTCATGGTCAAAGTTCATCACTCCACACATATCGTGCGTATTGACCTCAAGTCAAAGGAGTATCGCATCGCTCCCACTAACCGAGAAGCCCATAGACACATATAGTGGAACTACATCAAATTGTTTCTCGGATGGGTATACGAATACCCTCTAAGGTATTTGTGCATCCATCATGAGATACCTAGTATCTCGTAGAAAGTGAGATCTTACTACACTCTCTAAGAGTATGATCTGCGATCGCATTACTAATCTCAATTGCATCATCAATATCCCATTCTTGATGATCTTTGATCGGGGCTATTTGAGAATCATGCTTAAGTCATCTGAGTTCTCACAACCTCAATGAAAGCAATGTCTCATGGGAACACTTGTACGAATAAATGCAAACAATCAAACATAATATTCAAATAAGTGTATTGTCATACATTAATATTAAATGAACTATAATATTAAATCAAACTGAATATCATCGAGTATTATGTCCTTATAATAGATTGTCTCTAGGATACTAACATTAACAATCTCTCACTTGGACCAGAGCCAACCACCTACATGTCTAACCTCTAGACCATCAAATGTCTAGTGTGTACATGAACACTCAGTGTTTTGGTGAAAGAATCATCAAATTAAATATGTGGGAATACATTTTAATTCTATTTCTCCTATCGTTATGATCTCCCGATCAAATGATAAGTTTAGGTACATGCTTTCGTTTATGCTTGTTGATCTCGGTTCATTTGCATCTTGTAATCGCATCGACATTGTCTCAATACAACTTTATTAGACAACTGGCACTTGGAACTACCCCTTGTTCTCTTGAGAACTATAAAATCCAGACAGTCTTCTTGAGGCTTCTGATACATCAATGTACTCAACTTCGGTTGTTGAATCTGCGGTCGCTTGGAACTATTCCAACTGACCGCCTCATCATTGAGAGTTAAACGTAACCTGATTGTGATTTGTAATCGTCACAATCAGATTGGAAACTTTCGTCAGCATAACTAGCCACTACTAGTTCTGACTGTCCACTATAGACAAGGAAACATTCTTTAGTTAAATCTAAGATACTTGAGAATGATCCTGATGACAATCGATGAAACTTCATACGATTACTGTTGGTATCTACCACTGATGTTGATAGCGTAGGCCAAGTTTGGCCTAGTGCAAGTCATGACGTACATGATTGACCCAATTGCACATGCATATATGACATCTTTCATGTGCTTGATATCAACTTCAACAGAAGGACAATCCTCCTTTGATAGTTTTATCCCATGATTTGTCGGTAGGGACCCTTTCTTAGAGTTATCTATCGCAAAACGCTTCCACACCTTATCTACATAGGTGGACTGTGACAACCTCAACATCCTCTTGGATCTATCCCTGTGGATCTTGATCCCTAGGATGTAGCAGTCTTCACAAAGATCCTTCATCACGAAGGTCTTTGACAACCAATCTTTAAGGGACTGCATCAACGGGATATTGATTCCCAAAATCAATATATCATTGACATACTGTTGGGGAATTAATTGCCCGAATCTATTCGGGATGAATATTTAAATACAAATTTAATTCTAACAATTATTACTACCATGAATTAATCATATATTAATTCAAATAATAATTCAACAACAAATCATGCATATAAACAAGCCACATAAATCCTACGCATGCGGAATTGATAGGAGTTTACGTGAACTAACCTCTTGGAGTGACAACCGTTGAGAAGATGGATATCCCGTTCACACGAACAAACCCAAAGAGTCTTCTCAAGTATTCCCTCGTCCTTTCTCAACAATCCGGTGGAAGGATGCTCGCGAACAATTAATAGAAGGAAAAATAAAATTATGTTGCACCATCTTTGTGGATTTCTAATTTTCCCAACACATGGAATTGCATTGGGGATGAAAGATTCATCCCCTATTTATAATATATAAATGGCGATTTTTTTGCTATGAATTAGGATGGGGAAATATTTTTCTTGATCTCCAAAAAATCTTGAATATATCTCATATATTCTTTTCTTCATAACTAAATATTCCACAAAATCCCACCTCCTTATATGTATGGAATTTTCGAAAAAAAGAAAGGAGTAGGTATCCAAGATTTGGATCTTCTTGAATTTATGAGATATTCTTGTATTCCAAGGATACATATCTTCCATAATATTTTTTTTCAAGAAAATCTTTCTTTTCCTTATTTTTCCACAATTTTCGAAAAAATCCCAAATAAATAACCAAGTGGGAGATTTCTTGAATTTAATAAGATAATATTGTATTCCAAGAATATTTATCTTCATTCAATAACAAAGTTCAAAGAAAATCTTTCTCCCCTTTTTATTTATTATTTTCGAAAACAATTAGGAAAATTAGGCAACAATAATTTATTTTATTTTATACACATTTTTTAGTTATTGGACTTTATCTTTGGGCTACTTGAGGGGCCTTTAGGAGAATTAAGATTGGACCTTCTAATGGACCTTGAATTATCAATATTGAGCCACAATATTATTCAAGCCCATAAATATTAATTAATCCCACTACATAATTAATATTACACTATCCATATTAACCCCTCTTACTGTTAATATGGCTCCCGGTTATTATTTCGCATGTTTAAGATTATCCAGTCCATTAATTACTTTAAGCCACTGAAATAAGCTCCACATTAATTAATACCTTTTTCCTTGGTTCAGAAACGACTCAGCATTATTATTCATACCGGAAACTAATTCCACTTGCAAGATTTAGTATAATAAAACTTATGAGCCTCCCAAGTGGAAAAATCAAGCAAGACGTACCTGCACACGATTCTCCATATTAAATCTTAGCAATCGTCTTTTAACTAATAATATTGCCCATGATACAAAGTATTGAATCACATTGATTCTCTAATCATCATAAGTCAAAGCAATAATTACTAATTCAACACGATCCTGTTTAAGGGACGAGGATTAAGAAATAACGAACCACTGAGGTCTAATTCTTCTGTATTCAGTACTGAAGAATTTATCCTCTTGTAGGTCCTATTCAGCGCATCATAAAGCACTAGTGCAATCTCTTGGTCAAGACAAGTCAATTTGAGCCTTACACTTTAACCTTTCACGATGGGTTGTGAATTATGTACTTTGGTATGAGAAACTGTTAATTTAATATTTTGTGATCTGGTATCACTAAATTAACTACAATGTAATACGTACTATTTATTGAACATGTATGCAGTAAATATATGTAACATTCAATCATATTTAAAGAAACATTGATAAATAATTTATTTCAGCAAATAAGACAGAAATTCAGTTTGATTATATAAAGTAAAAGCATACTTTCTAGTATAACCCCATCAATCTCTCACTTATACTCAAAATCTGATTTTAAGTACACTACAGCATATCTCATGTTCTGCGTGACATCTAATGTCACCTACATGAACCTAATAATATCTCTCTCACTTATACTCAAAGTAGATTGGCTACACACTTGACAACCATTCCTTCCACGTGTCTCTTGAATGTTTCCAGAGACAGACACTTTGTGAAACGATTAACTAGGTTATCCTCCAATGCGATCTCAACCACCTCTACATCTCCTTTCTTAACGATTTCTCGTCTAAGATTTCTTTCATTCAGTGTGTTTTGTTTAACTCGTGGACTGTGTTTTGTTTGACTTGTGGACTCTTTGGTTCTCTTAAATTTGTAATTGCCTTCAGCGAATATTGTTGGACAAATTCAGAACTACATCCAAGTCCACTAAGAAGTCTCTCGAGCCAAAACACTTCTTTCACTGCTTCACAAGCAGTTACTTACTCAGTTCCCATGGTTGAGTTCATGATCCAATCATGTTTCATACTCCTCCCTGGCTACACTTCCCAATCGAAAACACATGAACTAAGGCAGATAATTTTTTGGAATTTAGGTCTGATTGAAAATTTGAGTCCGTGTAACCAACGGGAATTAGACTGTCTAATTGATAAACCAACATTCTATCTCGAGTTCTCTTCAGATACTTTAGAATATTTTTAACTACAGTCCAATGTTCTTTCCATGTGTTACTCTGATATCTTGCTACCATGCCAACTGCAAAGCAGATATCTGGACTCGTGCACAGCAATGCATACATAAGGCTTCCAACAGCCGAAGCATAGGGAACACCTTTCATGTCATCTATCTTCTTTTGTGTCTTACTACACATTTCTTTGGATAGATGAATTCCATTTCCGAAGGGTACAAAACCTTTCTTGGAATCTTGCATGCTGAATCGCTTCAAGACAGTATCTATATATGAAGCTTGCGGTAAGTCGTTCATCCTTTTCTTATGATCTCGAGTGAACTTGATCCCAAGGATGTGTTGGCTTCCCCTAAGTCCTTCATATCAAACTGTTTTGACAGTCATGCCCTTATGTCCGACAACACCTTTACATCATCTCCGATGAGCAGAATGTCGTCCACGTATAGTACTAAAAATACCAAGGCAGTTCCAACACGCTTTCTATACACACAACTTTCGAATTTGTTTTGATAAAAAACGTAGGACTTTATAACTTGATTAAAACATTGGTTCCAAGCACGGGATGCTTGCTTCAGTCCATAGATGGACTTCTTGAGCTTGCAAACTAGATGTTCTTGACCTTTTTCAACAAAGCCTTCGGGTTGTTGCATATAAATTTCTTCTTCAAGACTTCCGTTGAGGAAAGCTGTCTTGACATCCATTTGTCAGATCTCAAAATCAAGATGTGCAGCTATCTACAAGAGAATACGGATGGACTTAAGCATGGCTACAGGCGAAGGTTTCCTCATAATCGATCCCTTCTTTCTGAGTGTACCCTTTTGCCACAAGTCTAGCCTTTAAGGTCTCTACCTTCCCATCCGATCCTCTCTTCCTCTTGTATACCCACTTGCATCCAATGGGTTTTAACCCCATTAAGTGGTTCGACTAGCTCCCACGACTTATTGTGATCCATAGAACCTATCTCAGCTTCCATTGATGTTTGTCAAGAATCTGCATTCTTGTCTAGGATCCCCTCGTTGTATGACCGGGGTTTGATTCAATATCACTGGGGACCAAGTCCGAGGATTCTCCCATCCCCATGAATCGCTCAGGCTATCTAACAACCCTCCCTTTCTGACGATGTGTTTGTTTTGTGTAAGTGTGTTGCTTGGTATTGTTGTGACCTCGATTTTATATATAGGACAACGAGATTATGAAATGGATCAAACCTATAACAAGTAACAAATATGAAGATGCGCTGTGAGATTGGTTACCCAGTTCGTCTTTTGAATAAGACTACGTCTGGGGGCGCCCAAGCCAGGAGTATTTCACTATATTTTCTTCCTAAAGTACTAGAATTTTCATGTCTTGACAATGAGAGTTACATGTTGTATTTATAGACCTGAAACTAGGGTTTTTCTCCTTCGTGGGCTTCTCTTAGCGGGCTTGCCAAGCTTCTGCCGCCAAATCTAGGGTTTCCTCGACTGAATCCGTGAATTCCGCATCCGGATGCACTTGTCTTGCTTACCCCGCGATATCCGCGCTTAGTTATTCGTATCTTTACCAATTACAGCCGTTGGAGGTCGCTTCCAGCTTGCAGCCTTCCTCAAGGTCGATGTCGACCTTCTTCTCCTCAAACCGATGTGCGACCTTCTCTGCTTCATGAGGAAGTCGTTCTACGACCTCCCATTTCCATCAAAGTCACTTCTATTGACTACTTCACCAAGTAGGAATATTTCATGATACAACAATTGCCCCTCAAGTCGGTCGGCGTGCTAGCGCCGAACTGGACTTGTTACACATAATCTTGGCGTCTTGTGAAGGATGGTATAAGGAAGCATTCAGGGCACTTGGGCTATCTGTGAGAAGATAGATAGTCGCGCCAATTCATACGAGTTCGATGGATTAGCCATAATGATGCTACGGACGGATGAGGTCATCGCGTGGTCTCTGTCGGCGAGCAGCGGTGCAAGTCCACCTTGCGACTCGTCCACGACCTCTTTTCTCAAGAAAGAAGTCTGACTTTTCTTTATTACAATTTGACCCCGCCTCCTCTATAACAAGGGTAGGGTTCTCGTTATTTGCCACTTCTTCTCTTGGCGCGACTCTCATTTCTCTCAGCATTCAAGCTTCTCCTTCTCCGACGACCCTCCGACGAGATCCGCTTCAGGTAATCCCTCCTTTCTATACTCTTCCATCATGGCCTCCGGTTCTTCTGCACCTGCTACCCCGTGCTCTTCGGTCTCTTCGTCCTCAGACGAGGAAAATATCGCCAATGCCCAGCTCCAGCAACTCCGCGCCTCAGTGTCGCCGCCGGCCGTGAGGGTGGATCTTCGTCTGCCGCGATCCGACGCCTCGTCAGTGACACCGAAGGGGTGGAAGAGCAGTTCCTCCAAGACCTGGAGGACTTCCTACTCCGGACCTGAGCACATTTCGTCCGGCTATGTTGGAACGGGAGGAGCCCGCCGGCACCTCGGCTCCGACTTCGGGACTATGGGGCCTATGTGTGGGCCTTTGACTACCAAGCCTACTCGGTCGAGGATCCCTACAAGCGACCTGAGCACTCATATAGAAAATTGGTTCGCAACGACTACATGGCATCTGACTTGCCCCGGTATAGGTCAACTTTAACTGATCGACATGTGCGTTCTCTCTTGGAAACTATACAAGGTTGCCGGGATGTACATTTTTATGGGGCGACCTCAGAAAAGTGCCGAACCAACCGCCTCCTGGGATGATAACCGTCAATGAGCATTTGATGGAGGCTGGGATTCGCTTTCCTCTTCATCCGAAGATTTCCCATCTGCTGGCGGCTTGGAATCAGAGCCTTACCCAAATCACTCTCAAATGCTGGAGTTAATTTTGTTGACGATGACCATCCTCAGTCTGGCCGGGATACATCGGATCTTGGACTCGGGAGATCACCTACGTGATGTCATGCGGTCATTCGAGCCGTGGCTATAATGTCGTCTTGACCGCCGGGCGGGGAGCTCGTGAGTGGGATCCCGAACAAAGTCGTGGACTGGCATCGAAAATGATGGTTTGTTGGGGGCGCCTGGGAGTCGGCGGACCCCTCTAGCACATTACCCATCCGGGTCCCCACGGACTATGCACCTCGAGTCGAGCATGGTAAATTCTCACTTTCATACTTCTGAGGTCGTACTGATCTAATTCTTATTTTCCTTTTGTAGTGTTCGCGCCTTCGACCGCCGACTTATTTTGGGACTTCCAGGAGGCGTTCAAAACTGTTCAACGACTTGTGGGCCTTCACGATGTCCGCGCCCTCAACTCGAAGCTCGTCGGTTGAAGGCGGCCTCTACACCTATCCCCACACTTGAGAATCCGCATGAGTATTCATCTTGATTCCCCATTTTTTTCTTTTTTGACCTTTTTCCACCATGTAGATCCAGGCATCGGTCTACCACCGCCAACCTTCGCGTCGGTGATGGCCACGGAAAAATTCGGTCCTTGATCGGATGAGGCCGCCCGGTTGTCGACCTCCCTCCTCAAGCTCGACCGGCGTCCCGATCCCTCTGCCCGACCATGCAAGAGGAAGCGAAGGAGGCTGCCTCAGGAACCTCGGGGAAGAGGGCGAGGAGAAACCCCCACCCCCAGGCGTCGGGAGGTCACATCATTTCCCTCCTTGCAGCCCACCTCCGTATCCGGGGAGATCGACTTCGGAGGATGACTAAATGGTTGAAATTGGGGCCTTGCGACGCATCATCGAAAGTAAGTGTCTAACCAGTTACTTTATTTTTATTGTACACCTCTCTTTTCTTGACCTCGAGATCTTTTTCTCCCGGAGTTAACTCTCATAAGTTCGCCCTGAGGCCTTGAGCCTGAGGTCGGGACCTTGTCGTCCGGTGGGGTCCCCGAGGCTGGCGACTACCTCCCGAGGACTCTGCCCTCGACCATGGGTGGGTGGGCGTGACCGACCACAAATGCTCTCACCCCCGAAGCGTGACCCGGGCAACCTTTCGGCCCTTGCTCATTCTCAAAAGCGGACTTCTACCTCGAGAAGACTAGTGCTCAAGCTGGAGGCCGAGTTGGAGGGAGCTTCGAAGTCGGTGTCTCGGGTCGTTAGTCGAGCCAAGACTTTGATCCTTTGGTGATGCCGAAAAGAGTTGGAGTCCTCCAACTCCGACCTTCTCAAAAAGCTCTCCCGACTCGAGGCGCCATGGCCGAGGCGGAGGGGAGGAAAGCTAGGTGGCCCGTCTGGAGGGCGAGCTGGCCGAGGCTGGGAGGACACTAACTGAGAAAGAAGGCGACTTCAAGCGGACTGAGGAGCTCAATGCCAACCGCTTATGTGATGGTCTATCTTTGGAACCATCCGGACTTTTCCAAAGGCGAATCTGCTGGGCGACCTTACTCTCAAGAAACAAGCTGAATTGGCGGACTAAATCATGACTATCCTCCCGCCCCCTCGATCTTCCTGGAGATCAAGGACTTGGAGGATATGGGCGTCGACCTCTCCTTCTTTGCTAATCCCTCTCGGATTATACGTCCGATCCCGGAGGAGGAGGTCGCTGTCGAGGCGGAGGTCGCTCTGCTGGAGTCGGAGTTGGCTCCTGAGGCCCCTGTGTTGGAGGTTGCGGCCAACGAAGGGAATGTGGAAGGGGGTTCGATGGGACCCTGAGGGGCGGAGCCTTTTGACTTTTCACCTCTTTTTCATTTTTGATGTATCGGCCTGCGGGCCTTTTTTAATGTACTCGCCTTCGAGCCCCCTTTTGTTATATTAATGAAGTTCCTTTTCTTTTATCATGTTGTGTCGACCTTTCATTTCTCTTATGCGACTTAAAATTTACTTATCCACATCGTCTTGTTGTAATGCGACTTATTGTTGGGACTTCGTTTATCTGGTGCGTCTTACAAAGTTGGGGAGGTTAAGCCCCTTCTTGATCTTGGAATTCTCCCCTCGGTGTGTCGAAGGTCGTACCTCGGGTGGTTTATGTTTTCTTTACATAGCCCCTTTGGGTTTCACACAATGATTTCGAGATTAAGGAAAAAAATATTATTAATATTTCCGATAAATAACTGGTTACAAGGGTATAATTTCACTGATAATACTTCCGCAAGTGTGCCGCGTTCCATGGGTATTGAGCTTTGGTTCCATCTGGTAGCTCGAGCTCGTATGCTCCATTAGGTAAGATCTTTGAGACTTTGAATGGGGCCTCCCAATTTGGGCGAGGTCCCCCGCCGATTCTTAGAAGTATCTTCTTGAGTACCAAATCGCCTTCTCTGAATCGCCCGTCGTACTTTGGAGTTGTAGTACTTTTTCGACCTTTGTTTGTATCTGGCATTCCTCATGTTAGCTTCTAGTCATTTTTCCTCGAGCAGATCGAGATTTCTGGTTAGGGCCTCATCGTTACGGCGGCGACTTTGGCTGGTGTGGAGGTAGGGAAGTCGATTTCATGAGGGACCACTCTTGGTCCCGAAATTTAGTGAGTAGGGGGTTTCTCTGGTTGAATTTGCGGTCATTATATAGGCCCATAGAGCGTCACGGGAGCTCATTAGCCCACTTCCCTTGGCCCCCTAGATCTTGGCTTTGAGGTGTGCTTGATGATTTTGTTCCACGGCCTCGACTGTCCATTTATTTGCGGGTGGTATGGGGTTGAGAAGAGCCGTGATTTCCACTTCTTGAAGAAAGCCTCGACCTTGAGGCCATCGAGCTGCTTGCCATTATGCGATATGATGGCTTGTGGTAAACGAATCTGCATATGATGTTCCGCCATATGAACTTGATGACTTGGATTACGATCTATGTTACTTTGCCTCTGTACGCCCTTTGTAAAAATAATCTCTTTGTTATTAGAGGCGTGTTGGCCGAACTGTATTTTGTTGAGAGTGGGCCAATGATGTCTATCCCCCACTTTGCAAATGACCAGGGGCTGAGGATACTTGTGAGTTCTTACGGTGCTTGTTTGATGGAAGGGGCGTGGATTTGGCATTTGTGGCATTTCTTGGCGAAGATGATGGCATCTGCCCTTAAGCGTGGGCCAAAGTATCCTGTCTTGTGGTTTTGTGGGCCAGTGATTCCCCCCCGGTATGGTTTCCGCATGCCCCCTCATGTATTTCACATAGGATTATTTGCCCCTGTTCGGGTATGATGCACACGTTTATGCATTTCGATGCGGACCATAGTGTATCTTCTTTACTTCGTAATTGAAATTTCTTGAGCACGGACCCTAGCTATCGGCGAAGGCTATTGTCGATACTTCGATGATGGGTGTCATCCGGCTCGATTTTGGGTCTTCTAGGTTTGCGACCTCCGCGTGTTCAGTGGATGGGTGGGGTAATGTTGTGATGGTGACAACCTTCATTTCTGCTGATCCTTCGGAAGTCGTTAGACATGCTAGGGCATCGGCTCGCGAGTTCTGCTCTCTTGGGATTAACTTGACATGGATTTGGTCAAATTTTTGGCATAATATTTTCACCACCTCCTGGTAGGTTGTCATTTGTCGTCCGCCGCCTCGTACTCTCCATAATCTGGTAGGCTTGAGTTGGGAGTCTGTGAACTTGGTCTTGACACCCATTCTTATTGACATTTCTAGGCGTGACAAAAGCGCTTCATATTCGGCCTCATTGTTGGTTGCGGGAATCGGAGGTGATGGCGTTACGAACGCAGGTCCCTCCGGGCTTGTTAAAAACTATCTGGCCCCGACTTGTGGGAGGTCGCAGATCCATCCACGAACAATTCCCGGGTGGGCGTTCAAGCATCGAGCCGGTTGGGAATGTAAGTTCCACGATGAAAGTCGGCTAGGGCTTGAGCTTTGATGGCGGTCGGGCGCCGTAGGTTACCCCATATTGACCAACCTCAATTGCCCATTTGAGGCATCGCCCGGCGATGTCTGGCCAGGAAGATGTTCCTCGAGGGTGTGGAAGTCAATACCGACTTGGTGGTCAAAAAATAAGGCCTTAATTTCCTTACGCTCGTAACGGTATGCGGTTTTTCGGGACCGGATATCGATGTTCGGTTTCATTCGATTAATGGTAGGCGAAGTAGATTGGGAGCTCGTTCTATCCTCCACCGAACTAATCTTTCGCTCAAAGTTATTTCAGATGTCGCGAGGTATAGGAAAAGTTTCTCCCCCGAAATTGGTTTCGACAGAATGCTTACATCCGCCAGGTAAGCTTTGATCTTGCCAAAAGATTCCTGACTTTCGTGTGTCCTTTCAAACTTTGATTTTTTCCGGATGGTGTCGAACAACGGCTTGCAATTATCCCCCATTCGGGAGATGAATCGATTTAGGGCGGCCAGGCATCCTTTGAGTTTTTGTACTTCCTTCACGTTTCGGGGTGCCCCATGTCTAGTATGGCTTTGGCTTTGGAGGGGTTAGCCTCGATTCCTCGTTTGCTCACCAGGTGTCCTAAAAACTTCCCAGATTCAACTCCGAAATTGCACTTTTTTGGGTTTAGTCGCATGTTGAACTTTCTTAGAATATCAAAAGTTTGGGCCAAGTGGGTTAAGTGGTCCTCCGATTTTAAGCTTTTGATGACTATGTCATCGGCATAGACTTCCACCGACTTCCCTATGAGGTCGGTAAACATGTCAGTTGACCGGCCTCGATATGTTGCCCTGCGTTTTTTCAAGCGAAAGGCATCCTCTTCCGTGATAGATGTTCTTCTCTGTTAGGAGCGAGGTATGTTACTGTCGAGTTCATACATGGCTATCTCGGTGGTAGCTGCTTTGCAAAGCGTCCATGAAGGACATTATCTAGGTGCCCTCTTTGTGTTATCTATCGGTGGTCGATGTGGGGCATTGGAAAAAAGAAATCTTTTTGGGCATCTTGCTTATTGAGATCTGTGAAGTCGATGCATAAGCGCCAAGTCCCATTGGATTTTTTTCTAGAACGTTGTTAGCCACCCATTGGGGTTGATCGACGAGTGATCAAGTTATTGTCCATGACTTCTTCACCTCTTGGTAGTCTTTGCGTATTTTTTAAGGACCCGGGTTTTCCTCTCTTGAGCTATCGGTTTAAAATTTGGATCTATGTGTAGCTTATGGCATGCAACTTCGGATCGATCCTACCATGTCTTTGTGTGACCAAGCGTCGTCTAGATTCTTTTTGAGAAAGGCGATGACTTCCCCCTTCAGGTCGTCAAGCATCTTTGAGTCGATTATTACTTCAAGATCTGGACGTGCTGGGTCCACTTTGACTTTCTCGAGGTCTTCCCCTAGGACGGCCCTTTGGGTATTTTGCCGGGGATCGTCTATTTCTGCTTCGAGTAAAAATTCTTACAGTTCGGGCCCTAATCTTGGGTCGAAGTCGTCGCGACTTCTTTTCCTGCTCGTTTCATTGTTTAAAGATTCGCTTTACTTATCGCTATCTATTACAAATATTTATTTGCTAGATATTGGTGCGGAATTTAAATGAGACGAGGGATAAATCAAATAACCTCTTGCATCAACTTGATCACCTTGATGGTGCCGACCAGCCCACTTTTGGTGGGAAACTTTACACAGAAATAAAAAGTTAAGGGCGCAGCCTCAAATTCATGTTCAAAAGGCCTCCCGAGGAACCCATTGTAGGAGCTCGGGAGGTCGACAACTAGGAAATCTAAAAGCCTAGTGGCCCTAACTTCTTCATTCAGAGTGGAGACTAATTCTACAACAAGTCGGATCATCCCTGTCGGCTTTACTGTTGCGTCCCCGAATCCTTTCACGATGTGGTCACATGGGGTGATATATGCATCGTAATCTCCGAGCTGATCCAGGGTCTTCTTGAAGAGTATGTTGCAGAAGGCTCCCCCATCCACTAACAAGCGGAATACGGTGGTGCCCATGATATTAGCTCTGATCACAAGGGGATCGACGTTGGGGTAGACTACTCCGGCCTTGTCCTTTTCGCCAAACTCGATTGTGTTGGACTCCTCTCCTACCATGAAAACAGGTAGCACCATTTTTCTGGCGTTCTCAATCTCCCTTATCTCCGCCTTCAGACGCCTTTTGGATGAGGCGGTTGTAGAAAGTCCCCCTACTGTTCCGAGCAGGGATAGAGTGTGTATCACACGACCTCCCACGTCTTTGGGCATGGGTGGTACTGGCCATTCTCCCTGGCCGACATTCCTCGGAGCATGTTCGGCTTGCGGGTTCGCTTGTTGGCGACCTCTTTGGTCTTGCTCTTGGTTCCTCTGAGGTCGTTTGACGAACTCATCCAATATCCCATCCTCGTACAACCTCGGTAGCGTGGGGGAGCAGATCCTTGCACTCATTTGGTATAATGTCCGGTTTGCTCATGGAAGGCACAATACTTGTTGGGGTTTGCCTTGCCCTTATTCTTTATTAATCGGCCGGGAGGAGTAGCTCCGGTCCTTGATCGATTGAACACGTTCCCTGGAGTCATGCCTAAAACTTCCATCAACTTTACTGGAATGCTTTCTTCGAAGGGCTTGAAGCTGCCCGGAGCCTTATAGTGATTACCGGCTTTCTTGGAGCTTTTCTTTGTATTGACGACCTCCTGTAAATCGGAGAGTCTCGCTTCGATGGCTCGGGCGTGGATGATGTCATTTCGCCCATCTCCCAAGTCGTTATAGGTGATTGGATACTCGTTGGTCATCCGTCGCCACAACTTGGTCCCTTCTTGAGTCCGGGAAATAGCCCGAGCACTTTTGCCTCGTCACCGATGGGATCCCCTCCAATATGAGCATGTCGATCCTTTTTCGATGTAGGATCGTCCGGACTCATCATCTGCTTTCTTTGCATGTTAGCGTAGTCATTTGCTGGTCGGGTCATGGAGCCAAGGCCGTGAAATGGATCGGGGAGTTACCTAAGCGAGCTCGGTGAGCGATTCTATAGAGAAACGGTGGTAGTGAGGTGAACCATTGGTGGGCTGGTTGCTCAAGGTTAAGGAAAACAACCTGCACTTGGTGGCATCTGTGGCTCCCATGGAAGCCATGTAGGAGTTATACTTGGCCACGTGGACCTTGGAAGATGCGTGCTTCATTTGGCGATCTAGAAATCGCGTGTTGATTTTTTCCTTTGGGTAGGAGCCAAAGTATTTGTGGTCCCGAGAAGCGGAATGACAAATTCATGGTCCGCCCTGCCGGGCTGCCACAGTTCTCAACTTCGCTCAAGAAGTCAGCTGGACCGTTTTGGCGGCGCGCGATCTTGATGTCGCGATGATCCTGGGGAAAAGTCATCGGTGGAGTCGCCTTGATGGATTCTTGACCCTCTCCATTAGCTCGTTGTGGTGCGGATTCGGGGCCATGACTAGGTCTCGTTCCATCACAGTGTTATTGCGGAAATTTGAGTTGTGCCTCGTCTTGGTGGTATAGGGGCCTTTTGGATCTCTTGTTCCCCAAGTCGCTCGAACACGTTACCCGACCTCGTCGGCCTTTCCAGGAGCCTGGGATTCCGAATGAGGCGTGCTTTGCTGGATCGTATGCCAGTTGGCCGGTGGAACGCCCTTTCTAGATAAGGGCATTCTTTCCCTTAGAGGTCCCCGGATTGGGTGCCTCTTTCTTGGCGGGTGGCCATTCATCCTCCTCGTCGAAGATGAGATGCTTTTTGTTGAGGATGGCCAGGACGGACTTTGCATCCTCTGGTGTCTGGATGAGGTTCCACCAGTCGGGGTTGGCCTCTGGGATAACGGGATGAGAGCGTTGCGAGCTCATAGAGGCTTCCACACAATCGCGGTTGTCGGTCTCATTTCAGGGATTGTTACCTTGATTGATCGTCGTTGGAGATTTTGGGTTTCCTGTAGATTTTTAGTAAATCGACAGAACTGTTCCCACAGACGGCGCCAATGTTGTGACCTCGATTTTATATCTAGGACAACGTGATTATGAAATGGATCAAACAGATAACAAGTAACAAATATGAAGATGCGCTATGAGTTTGGTTACCCAGTTCGTCTTTTGAATAAGACTACGTCTGGTGGCGCCCAAGCCAGGTGTATTTCACTATATTTTCTACCTAAAGTACTAGAATTTTCATGTCTTTACAATGAGAGTTACATGTTGTATTTATAGACCTGAAACTAGGGTTTTTCTCCTTCGTGGGCTTCTCTTAGCGGGCTTGCCAAGCTTCTGCCGCCAAATCTAGGGTTTCCTCGGCTGAATCCATGATTTCCGCATCCAGATGCACTTGCCTTGCTTACCCTGCGATATCCGCGCTCAGTTATTCATATCTTTACCAATTACAGCCTCTGGAGGTCGCTTCCGGCTTGCAGCCTTCCTCAAGGTCGATGGAGACCTTCTTCTCCTCAAACCGATGTGTGACCTTCTGCTTCATGAGGAAGTCGTTCTACGACCTCCCATTGCCATCAAAGTCGCTTCTATTGACTACTTCACCAGGTAGGAATATTCCATGTTACAACAGGTATATCAACTTGTACAGTTGGCATTGGAATTGGCCCTCTTGGTTTGTCTAAGGTAATCTAACTTTTGGGCTTTTTATCGTTCATATAGTCTTCTTCCAAAATCTAAAGTGCATACTAATTACGACTCTTTGATATCTAGGACCATAAAACATGCACCATTTCGTTCCCTCGGGATACCCTATAAACAACCTTAATTTTGAACGTGGATCCAACTTATCAATTTCCTTGTCCAACACGTATGCCGGACACCCCCAGATTCTTATGTGTCTTAAACTGGGCTTGCGCCCAGTCCACAACTCTTTTGGGGGTTTTCGGGAACCGATTTGGATGACACCAAGTTTAGAATATAAGCCGTTGTTTTCAAGGCGTGACCCCAAAACGATTTGGGTAGATCCGCATAACTCATCATTGACCTGACCATTTCTAAAAGAGTTTTGTTTCTTCATTCTGCAACCCCATTTTGTTGAGTGGTTCCGGGTGCAGTCAACTTGGATACAATCCCTTCGTCTGACAAGTAGTTCAAAATTCATCGCTGAGGCATTCACCTCCACGATCAGATCATGGAAACTTTATACTCTTTTTTTTCTATGATTCTCAGCTTGAGCCTTAAAATCTTTTAATTTATCAAAGTGTCTCAGATTTATACTTCACAAGGAAAATGTACCCATGTCTTGAGTAATCATCGATAAAAGTAATGAAATACTTATAACCTCCTCTTGCTTTGATTTTCATTTGACTACATATGTCAGTGTGAACGACTTCCTTGGCTCTAGATCCCCTTGGCTCCAAATTCCCCTCTTGGTCATTTTACCCTCCAAACATGATTCCAAAGTCGGAAATGGTTCTAACCGGAGAGATTTCAATAAACCATCTTGAACCAACCTTTGGATCCTTTTTGGATTAACATTACCTAGTCTTAGATACCATAAGTGTTTAGTTCACGTCTGTTTGACGTTTCCTTTTATTCTTGGAAATAGTCGATGTGTTATAGGATGCATTTTGCGAGTGGTGTGCACAGTTAATAGTGTAGAGATTGTTCGACAATGTTTCATGACAGATAAACTCATCATTTTGAGCAATGGTAACAACGTTAGATGCACTTCTCCCACTGCTTTAAGCACTACTTATGTAGCATTGCAATATTTTCTATTTACGTAGCATTGCAATAACTGCTACTTTCGTAACATTGCCCATGGAGATAATGGTCTCACTCCCACTAAATCATTAGATTATCCAGAATCCTTGAAACATTGAAACAAATATGATTAGTGGTTCCCATATGCACTACCCACAAATGGGAGCATACGCCGCTAAACAAGTTTCAACAATTAGTGTTTGAGAATTACCTATCTTCCCAACCTTTTTAGGTTTGAGACAGGCTGACTTCCGATGTCTTCTTAGACCGCAATTAAGTATTTTCGTTTGTCGATCTTCTTCTTGACGCCTCTTAATGCCATTCTCTACGTGAAAAAATTTGGTATGGCTATCTAACTCGTTTCTACGATTACGGTGAGCGAAGAATTAGTTTAGATTTATCATAATAGGCTTGCAATGGTTTCCAATTCACGGTGTGGTCGCACTTAACACATCCGGCGTTAAAGTTAAGATGATACACTTAGCCATTTCATTGGATCTTAATCACTTTTGTATGATATTTCTTATTTTCCTCACATTAAGTAGTCTTAACGAAGTCTAGGTTTATCAGGGATGGACTTTATGCGATTGTGAGGTCGAGATAATATATAATTTCCAATCGACATAGTTTTCTATACAACTCTATTGACTATATTAAAAAGTGGATTAAAAGGTTGCGACATACTGAGACGGAAAATAAACATACATCTTGTGTCAATATCCAGATTAACACAAGTAAATCACATAATTCGATCACATGAATCATAATAAAATCTCAAAAAAATATGAAAATGTATCAGCCAACTGTTAGTGTTAGTGTCCTAGAGACAATCCTTTGTAAGGACATAATACTCAGATAATATTCAGTATTGGTTTAATATTATTATTTGTTTAATATTAAATGTATGGCGTTACACTCATTAGAATATTATGTTTGATTGTTTGCATTTATTCTTATATGTGTTCCCTTGAATCATTCTTTGTCATTGAGTGTGTGAGAACTCGGATGACTTAAGCCACGATTCTTAAATAGCCCCAATAGAGGATCATCAAGAAAGGAATATTGATGATGCAATGGAGATTGGTGCGATCTGCGTCATACTCTTAAAAGAGTGTAGTAAGATCTCACTTTACTACGAGATACTAGGTATCTCATGATGGATGCACAAATACCTTAGAGGGTATCAGAAAACCTGCTTGATGTAGTTCCACTATATGTGTCTATGGGTGTCTCGGTTAATGGGTTCAAGCAATGCGATACTCCCTTTGACTTGAGGTCAATCATTTTACATGTGTGGAGTGATGAACTTTGACCATGAACAAATAGACACTTCACCCTTCTTATGGGTAGATATATGGCTTGGATTGGGTTCATATGCTTGCGAAGTGCGTGTGCGTGGTAGTTGATCGAAAAGGATTCATTCCTCAAAGTGGATTTATAGAGAATACTCATCTTTTCATCATAATTGGATCTAAGTCATTTGGCAATGAGCGTAAACTTAGACTCATGACTAAGTGTGATACTAATGATCAATTAGTGATTTGAGATAAACTAATTAAGTTATTTGAATAGACACTTCATCATGTTCAAGACTAATCGAGTATTAAGTGAATGAAAGGAGGAAGTCACAATTGCCCGCGTTTGATTTACAAGTAGTTGCATGTTTCTACTTAGCGTACCTCATATATTGAGAATGTCGATTTATTGACTAGGGTTCAATTAAGGCCAAGTTTGAATAATCGCTTTATATGAGGGCCTATGGGTCACATGACAGTAGTTCCTTTTACGGATTATAGTTGGTTGATTAAATGTTAAATTGGATTTAATATTTAATTTATTGAGAAGTAATTAATAATAGATTAATTTAAAATTAATTATTATTAATGTTTAATTAAATTGGATTTAATTAAATAAGAACTCCCAAATAATTATATTTGGAATATAATTGTAGGATTTAATGTATATGGAAATAAATCGTAGAGATTTTCATATAAGGCATTTGAATCCGTAGAGATATATATTTAGGGAATTAAATTAAAAGGAATTAATTTAATTCAAGATTAGGGTTTTATTTCCCTAATTGGGCTAGCTTAAGATTTAAGTTTGGGCCTCCCTATATATACAAGCTCTTGAAATTCACAAACAACGTTACTTTATATTTTCTCCATAAGATCTAGAGTTTGGATTTTCTAGCAAATGTCCTTGGATTCAATATTTGGCGAATCCGGTGCAAGTCTGTAATTGGGGATTACATGGATCTGTAGTAGAGTAATGTCTGCCTTTTCGAATTCTTTATAAGATTTCTCGTTATGATTATTGTAATTTGTATGCAATTAATTGTTCGTTGTTGGTGAACTTTAATTTCCGTTGTGCATGTGATTACGTGTTTACATGCCTCTATATTCCAACACCAACATCTTAAAACAGTTTAAATAAGCCACGTGGGGTGGGTCATTATTTAAACACATTCAAGCAGGTTACAAACAAGAACAATTACAAACCTTTAATGTCCAAATTAATAGTTGGCTCCAACTTGACCAATATAAAATTGACAGGGACTTAGGGGAAGTATATGCATATCAATTTTATACCCAAGTAATAACCATGATTAAATACATAATCATTATTTCGTTTTGAACGAGCCCAATGGGGGTCATCGCCGCCACTAATAATAAATCACAATCATCCTTTGGAATTTATTCATGTGAAAGCTATCTTTTGGCCGTTCTGTGGGGGGAATATATCCAATTGTCACGGTTAATTTTTGTCATGTCTTGATCTTGAGAAATCGTCTTCATAGCCTTCACCGTTCGTCTCGAAAAGCTCCCACTCGACCGCAATAAATTCTTTAAAACGTCCTCCGTCTAGGTTCGAGACGACGTCCCCGAAATGGGTAACTTATGCCCAGAACACGTACTCGTCGTCGCGTCGCCCGAGTGCTGTGCACGTCGGTTTCTCGGCCATCCCATGCCACGTCGCCCGACGACACTCGGCAGGGTGCGGATCCGACCGCGCGCCCGCCCCATGCGTGAGATTTCTCAGCAGCCCGGCCCCACACGCACGTCTGGGCACTTGGTCGCCCGTCTTTAATTCTTTGTCTTCATTTCCGATCCAGTTATAATTTATTTACAAAAAATAAATAAATCTTGATCTAGATCAGTCTATTACATTGAACGAATCAAACAAATATTAATCTACTCGTGGATTTTCTCACGAGGCAAAACGAATTCGAACGAATCAAATTAAAAACCACAATTATATGTATGCATAATTAAAAATTTATCAAATACCATGACAATTGGATACCTGCAAAAAAGATCTAGCAATTCTACTATCCAATTTCAAATTTAATGAAAAATGAATTAAATTTAAAACTCAGAGCCCGAAACCGAGGCTCTAATACCAGTTGTTGGAAATTAATTGCCCGGATCTATTCGGGATGAATATTTAAATATAAATTTAATACTAACAATTATTACTAGCATGAATTAATCCTATATTAATTCAAATAATAATTCAACAACAAATCATGCATATAAACAAGCTATATATATCCTACGCTTGCGGATTTGCTAGGAGTTTACGTGAACTAACCTCTTGGAGTGACAACCGTTGAGAAGATGGATATCCCGTTCACACGAACAAACAGAAATAGCCTTCTCAAATATTCCCTCGTCCTTGCTCAACAATCCGGTGGAAGGATGCTCGCGAACAATTAACAAAGGGAAAAATAAAATTATGTTGCACCACTTTTGTGGATTTCTTTTTCCAATACATGAAATTGCATTGGGGATGAAAGATTCATCCCCTATTTATAATATATACGGGGGCCGATTTTTTGCTATGAAATAGGATGGAAAAATCTTTTTCTTGATCTCCAAGAAATCTTGAATATATCTCATGTATTCTTTTCTCCATAATTAAATATTCCACAAAATCTCACCTCCTTATATGTATGGAATTTTCGAAAAAAATAAAGGAGTAGGAATCCAAGATTTGGATCTTCTTGAATTTATGAGATACTCTTGTATTCCAAGAATACATATCTTCCATAATATTTTTTCAAGAAAATCAAGAAAATCTTTCATTTCCTTATTTTTCCACAATTTTCGAAGAAATCTCAAATAAATAATTTATTTTATTTTAAACACTTTTTTTTTTCAGTTATTGGACTTTATCTTTGGGCTACTTGAGGGGCCTTTAGGAGAATTAAGATTGGACCTTCGAATGGACCTTGAATTCTCAATATTGAGCCACAATATTATTCAAGCCCATAAATATTAATTAATCCCACAACATAATTAATATTGCACTATTCATCTTAACTCATATTACTGTTAATATGACTCCCAATTATTATTTTCCGTGTTTAAGATTCTAAAGTCCATTAATTAATTTAAGCCACTGAAATAGCTCCACATTAATTAATATTTTTTTCCTTGGTTCAGGAACGACTCAACATTATTATCCATACCGGAAACTAATTCCACTTGCAAGATTTAGTATGATAATGTTGGAAAATAGAGGCATGTAAAACACGTAATCACATGCGTAGCGGAAATTAAAGTTCACTAACAACGAACAATTAATTGCATACAAATTACAATAATCATAACGAGAGATCTTATAGTAACTCGAGTGCAGATTTCTCCACTATGGTATCCACGTAATCCCCAATTACAAACTTGCACGGATTTGCCAACGTTGAATCCAGGGGCAGATTTTCTAGGAAAATCCAAACTCCGATCTTATGGAGAAAATATGAAGTAACGTTTTTTGTGAATTCCCAAGAGCTTGTATATATAGAATACCCGACTTAAATCTTAAGCTAGCCCAATTAGTGAAATAAAAACCATAATCTTGAATTAAATTAATTCCTTTTAATTTAATTCCTAAATATAAATCTCTACGGTTTAAATGCCTTATATGAAAATCTCTACGATTTATTTTCATGTACATTAAATCCTACAATTATATTCCAAATATAATTATTGAAATTCTTATTTAATTAAATCCAATTTAATTAAACATTAATAATAATTAATTCCAAATTAATCTATTATTAATTACTTTCTCCATAAATTAAATATTAAATCCAATTTAACATTTAATCAACCAACTATAATCCGTAAAAAGGAACTACTTGTTGTGTGACCCATAGGCCTCATATCTTAAAAGCGATTAGTCAAACTAACGGTCTTAATTGAATCTAGTCAATAAATCGAGACATTCTCAATATATGAGTTACGTTTAAGAAACATGCAACTACCAGAACTATAGCGCGGGGCTATTACGATTTCCTCCTTTCATTCACGAATACTCGATTAGTCTTGAACATGATGAAGTGTCTATTCAAATAACTTAATCACTTTATCTCAAATCACTAATTGATCACTTATGTCACCTTGGTCACAAAGTCCAAGTTGGCGTGCATTAACCAATGACTTTGATCCAATTATGATGAGAAAGTGAGTATTCTCTCTAAATTCACTTTGAGGAATGAATCCTTATCTTGGCTCAACTACCACGCACATGACGTGATGAACCCAATCCAAGCATATCTACCCGTGGAAGGTGTGCAAAGATCGGTCATGGTCAAAGTTCATCACTCCACACATGTCGCGTCGCATTGACCTCAAGCTTCAAGGAGTATCGCATTGCTCCCACTAACCGAAACACACCGTGAACACATATAGTGGAACTACATCAAACGGTTTCTGGGATGGGTATACCAATATACCCTAAGATATCTGTGCATTCATCATGAGATACCTAGTATCTCGTAGTAAGTGAGATCTTACTACACTCTCTAAGAGTATGATCTGATTGCACACCAATCTCCATCAGATCATCAATATCCCTTTCTTGATGATCCTCGATTGGGGCTATTTAAGAATCATGCTTAAGTCATCCGAGTTCTCACTCACCAATAACATTAGTGACTCGAGGAACACATATAAGAATAAATGCAAACTATCAAACATAATATTCTAATGAGTGTAAACGCCACATTTAATATTAAACAAATAATAATATTAAACCAATATTGAATATTATCGATTATTATGTCCTACAAAGGATTGTGTTTAGGACATTAACACTAACAATCTCCCACTTGGACTAGAGTCAATCACCTACATGCCTAACCCCTAGACCATCAAAATGTCTAGTGTGTACATGAACAGCTCAAAGCCTTAGGTGAAAGGATCGGCCAAATTATCCTCCATGGGGACACGTTCTAATTCTATCTCTAGCGATTATCTCTAATCAAGTGATAGCGCCTCGGTACATTTGTTTCTATTATTGGATCTCGGTTCCCTTAGCTTGAATCGCACCAGTATTGTCAGAATACAACTTTATTGGACTACTGGCACTCGAAACTACCCCTAGTTCATTTAAGAACCGTTTTATCCAGACAACTTCTTTGGCGGCTTCATACAAAGAATGTACTTAGCCGGTTGTTGAATCACGATGAGTATCTTGCTTGGAACTATTCTAACTAACCGCCCCACCATTGAGAACGAAGACATAGCCCGACCGGGTGACTTGTAATCATCACAATCGGATTGAAAACTTCGTCAAGATAATGGGTCATGACTAGCTCTGACTGACCTCCGTAGACCAGAAAGCAATCTTTAGTACGTCTGAGGTACTTAAGAATGTTCTTGACATCAATCCAGTGGGGTTCACCCGGATTCTGTTGGTATCTACCAGTAATGCTGACAACGAAGGCCACATCTGGCCTAGTACAAGTCATGGTGTACATGATGGATCTAATTGCAAATGCATATGGTATATCCTTCATGCACTGGATATCAGCTTCTGTAGAAGGACAATCCTTCTTAGAAAGCTTTATCCCATGACATGTCGGTAGAGAACCTCTCTTGGAGTTCTTCATCGCAAATCGCTTCAACACCTTGTCTACGTAGGTGGACTGTGACAGCCCCAACATCTTCTTGGATTTATCCTTATGGATCTTGATCCCTAAGATGTAGCAGGCTTCTCCAAGATCCTTCATCATGAAGGTCATTGATAGTCATTCTTTCACGGACTGTATGAGTGGGATATTGTTTCCCATAATGAGTATGTCATCGACATACACAACTACGAATACAATATTCTTCCCACAACATTTTCGATATCTGACGAGGATCTTTTCGAGTTTACGACGAAGTCAAATGATTTGACAACTTCATCAAATCGGATATTCCAACTCCTAAAGCTTGCTTCAATCCATAAATGGACCGTTTAAGCTTGCACACAAGATTAGATTTTGGTTTTGATATGAAACCTTCAGGTTGAGTCATGAACACTTCCTTATCAATGTTGTCATTGAAGAAAGTTGTTTTGACATCCATCTGCCAAATTTCATAATCTAGGTGTGCTGCTATCGCAAGTAAAATTCGAATGGACTTGATCTTAGCAACTGGTGAGAAAGTTTAAGTCATAGTCAATGCCTTGGCGTTGGTAACCTTCGTCACCAACCTAGCTTTGTAGGTTTGTACCTTGCCATTTGCATCGGTCTTCCGTTTGAAGACCCACTTGCAACCTATGGGTCTAACCCCTTTCGGCAATTCAACCAAGTCCCAAACTTGATTGACGTACATCGAGTCCATCTTGGATTTCATGGCTTCATGCCGCTTCTTTGAGTCAACATCTAATGTTGCCTCAATGTAAGTTCTAGGTTCATCCTTATCCGGGATCTCCACGTCATCATGCTCTCTCGCGAGGAAACCATAATATCTTGTGGGTGGATTACTTAACTCTAGTGGACTTACGGAGTTGTGGTTGCTCAGCCGCACATTACGATCGTGAAAAATTTTGTGGAGTAGCGATTTCATCATCGATTGGGAGACCTCAAGAGCGACACTTCCGATGCCCTTGAGCACTTCCGGATGCCTCTTGGGCGAGAGTTTGAACTATGTTGTTCTCATTCAGCCCACTTGGAGTTTGTTTCTCGGGCAATGCAACTCCAATTACGCTCCCACTGGCTGAAAGAGGATCACTTAGTGATAAACTTCCACCATGTGAGCTGCTGAATGCTCCCACTGATTCTTTGTCATGTTGCTTTGACAAGACATCGCCTCCTTGTTAAGTTGTGGTTCTTGAATTTATTCAAGTTCTATCGCCTCTTCTGACTTTGTTCCTTGAAGACATAGTCTTCTTCAAGGAATTTACTTTTTTTGAAACAATCAATGTTTGTTTTTATGGTAGATAGAAATAATATCCTCTAGTTTCTTAGGATATCCCACAAAATAACTCTTTTTCACCTTTTGATTCCAACTTGTCAATGAGCATTTTCTTCACAAACGTGGGGCAACCCCATGTTCTAATGTGAGAGAAATTTGTCTTCTGGCCATGCCATAGCTCGTATGGCTTATGCTCAACTGATTTAGATGGAATCATATTCAGAATGTAGATTGAGGTTTGGAGTGTGTATCCCCATAAGAATGTCGGAAGGGGGGAGAAACTCATCATGGACCTTACCATGTCTAACAGGGTTCGGTTTCTCTTCTCGGACACTCCATTCATTTGGGGTGTACCGGGAGGAGTCCATTGTGATTGAATTTCATGCAACTTCAGGTAATCAATGAATTAATGGCTAAGATATTCTCCTCCTCGATCTGATCGAAGAGTCTTAATACTCTTACCAAGATGTTTCTCTACTTCAGCTTTGTACTCCTTGAATTTCTCAAACGATTCGAACTTGTGTTTCATTAGATACACACGTACCTGAATCTAGAGAAATCGTCAGTAAAAGTAATGAAGTAATTGAATTGACCACAGCTAGAGTGTGCGTTGGTCCACAAACGTCCACCGTGGATCAACTCCGAACTTTCTTTAGCACGAACCCTTTCCCGAAAAGGGTTTGTTGATCATCTTGCCCTTGAGATAGGATTCACAATTACCATAAGACTCAAAGTCGAATGGGGTTAAGTATTCTAACTTTCTTAACCTTGCTATCCTATTCTCATTTGCATGACCAAGCCTACAATGCCACAAGTAAATTGGGTTTTCATGATTACTAAGTTTGAGTCGTTTGTTTTGTATATTAAGAATGTTATGTCCACAATGCAACAAATATAAACCATTAGATAAAGGAACATTTCCATACACATCACCATTAGTTTAAAAATAACAATTATTATTTGCAAAATGGAAGAAAAAACCTTCAATATCTAACATCGAATAGAAATAATGTTATGGGTAATAGAAGGAACAAAATAACTATTATTTAGTTCAAGTCAAAAAACCGGAAGGTAAGTCTAAAAACATAAACACCAACACGCTTCAAGAACAACTCTTTGCTCCATTCCCAAAGTGTGGCTGACTTCACCCAAATTTAATGCCCTGTATGTTGAGACCCTGCACATTAGTACAAATGTGTGAGCCACAACCGGTATCCAATACCCAGCAGTTAGTATCATTTTTGGACATGTTTATCTCAATAACAAATATACCTGGAACTTCTAGTGGCTAAGACACCTTGTGTTTCTTTTTTCGGTGCTAGAACATTACAGATCCTTTCTTCCAATGCCCACTTGCTTAAAACGGTGGAGGCATACATCATTATCCACCCTATCCTTCTTTGAATTCCACCTTTGAGCTTAAGGAAGCTAGGCTTAGAGCCTTTCTTTGCCTTGCCTCTCCGCTTCTTCTTTCCTTTCGGACGGAAAAGAGTAGAGGCACTCACCATGAGTACGGGCTTTTTTTAGCGATGGAGGACTCAAAAGTCTTGAGCATGTTATGCATTTTCGGGCATGGTCGATTCCGCCTTATTCATATTAAAGTTTACTCTGAAACTTCGAATATGAATCGGAAATGATGGAGAATGGCATAAACATCAACATTGGTCTTGAGCTTAATGCCCGTACGACCAAGTTTCTCGATTAGCTATCATCTTCAATACATGAGGAGAAACCTTCCCTCGCGGACAATCGGCATCTAAACAGATCTCTCATCACTTCATAAATCTTTAACGAGATTCAATCAAAAAATCCTTCGATGTTAATCATCTCGGCGGGAAGCATCTTCATGTTGCCTTTTGTTTCGAGTCATTCCGAAAAGATAACACATCGAGCACAAGCGTCCTCTTGATGTACTTTTGGGGTCAGCGTCGAACGCAACTTCAAATCTTCAAAGACTAACCTCGTGGGTAGCGAGGATTGGCTTGTCCAACACGTACTCAATCTTCTCTTGCCTGAGCACCAAACGAACGTTTAAGTGCCAGTCGAGAAAGTTTAGCCCAGCCAACTTGTTCGTTTCCAAAACGCTTCTCAATGACAAGTTATTAATTTCAACAATCCTAGAGAAATAAAATAAAATGGGAATTAAAACACATAATTCCTATGATCAATATTCAGCAATCAAAATAAACATGGCCTTTCAATTTATTTTGTCTCCATTATTTTCACATACTTAACGACCTCATCGAAAAAGTACGAATTTATATCTAATATAAATCATAACGGACTAGGATCCACATTACTACTATCATAATCCCAGCGAGGGCTGATCATTATGACAACATAACTGGTAGGTCTCCAAACCAATTGCCATATTGCAACTCCTAGTTTGTCGAACCTAGTTCGACTGATGTCACTTACCCTTTGTTCCCCGCAAGGGCTAGCGAAACAAAGTTAAGCTGGTTTACAACCATCAAGCGGTGATATTTTCATGTCCCTATAAAAGTCCCGTTAGATGTAGATCTGAGCAAAAGATGAGGGTCTTTAAGTACTATTGAACGAAATCTCCTAAGCACTTTTTAATTTCACGGAAGACATCTTATCAAGTTAATGAGAAAACCATATTTTAGTGAGGAACATTTTTAAAGGAGGGGTATTAATTGCTTAATCGAGATCCATCATGTTAATCTATATCATATTTGAGCAATTATTGGGCGCCGCCTACCCAAACATGATTTTATACGGACTAACACTTATATATGGGCGCTGCTTACCCAAACAATAAATACTACGACAGTTATTGGGTGCCACCACCCAAAACAGTTATAACGCTTTGATCAAAACGGGTTAACTAATTTAAAACGATTAAACAAGTTAACAAAAGGTTTTAATAAAACTTTTAAAATGAATTTTAATTTTCAATTAAAAAGGGATTAATCCAATTAATCGTTTTGGTCCAACCAATTTTAATTTCAGAATTAAATCGAATAAAATTCCAAAAAAAAAATTTATTAGTTTATCTATTTCTCGGGGGCTCAGGTGCAAATTTTAGTATTTTGCACGGAGGGCCTATCTCAAATCAAATTTGCTAAAATAGCCCCCACATCATCACCTCCCCAAATCGACCTAATCCCGAATTTTTCAAACCCCAAAATTAACCAAATTCCGCATCCTAATCTTATCAAATTAATCAAATCGCCAATAGGAACCAAGAAATATATCGAAGGGGCTTGAGCGCTAATCGACATTCTGTTTGAATTCTGGTTCAAAACCGCATTGGAAGAGACGTGAAAGTCGTCGATATCAAAGCGTGTCACCACCGACTCTTCCGGCCGACGAAAGCATATCCTAACGTTTAATCGTTGGCGACACGCCCGTTTGAATCACGCAAACCAGATCGCGGCGAAATCGGTGGCAAGCCACGCTGGGTCACGCGCGACTGGGCTTAAACGCAGGTCGCTGGCTAACGCCGCGATCAAAACGACTCGAAATTCGAAAGAAACAAAGTTTATTCCAAGACGAAATCGGACGGAAAGCGTTTGAGAGTAACGGCTGGGTCAAGAGGTCAGTTCGGTTCACGGCTACCGCGAAGAGCGCGCGAATCGCCTCCAGCGATATCGCATCGTAGAAAGACGGCGGAGTGTCAGTCGATCAAATCGAGGTTCTACGGATGGGAGAAGGGATCCCCGAGGAAACCCTAATCTGGGTAGAGAGGATGAACCGAGCACAATGGATAGATTTAAATAAAAGTGCGGTATCTAATACCTTGCCCTAACTAATTTTTTTTTTTTAAAAATCTTTTAATTAAAATCAGTTTTAATGCAATTAAAAACAAGAGCACGAGCTCGATACCCTTTGTTGGAAAATAGAGGCACGAATCATGTAATCACATGCGAATCTAAAATTAAAGTTCACCAACAACGAACAATTAATTACATACATATTACAATAATCATAACGAGAAATCTTACAAAGAACTCAAATGCATTTCTCTATTACTAAGATCCTGGTAATCCCCAATTCACAGACTTGCACCTGATTGCGGCGTTGAATCGAGAGATGATTTGCTAGGAAAATCCAAACTCTAGATCTTATGGAGAAAATATGAAAAGAACGTTTTGTGAATTCCCAATAAATAGATATATAGGGAGGCCCAAATTAAATCTTAAGCTAGCCCAATTAGGAAATAAAAATGTTAATCTTGAATTAAATTAATTCCTTTAATTTAATTCCCTAAATATAAATCTCTACGTTTAAATGCCTATATATGAAAATCTCAACGATTTATTTCGATATACATTAAATCCTACAATTATATTCCAAAATATAATTATTGGAAATTCTTATTTAATTAAATCTAATTTAATTAAACATTAATAATAATTAATTCTAAATTAATCTATTATTAATTATTCTCCATAAATTAAATATTAAATTCAATTTAACATTTAATCAACCAACTATAATCCGTAAAAGGGAACTACTTGTTGTGTGACTCATGTAACCCTCATATACCGGGCGATTAGTCAAACTAATCTAGTCTTAATTGAACCCTAGTCAATAAACCAAACATTCCGTATATATGAGGTACGCTGCGAAACATGCAACTACCTATAATCGTAACGCATGCTTATTACGATTCCTTCTTTCATTCACGAATACTGACAAGTCTTGAACATGATAAAGTGTCTATTCAAATAACTTAATCACTTTATCTCAAATCACTAATTGATCACTTATGTCACACTTAGTCACAAAGTCCAAGTTGACATGCATTGGCCAACGACTTTGATCCAATTATGATGAGAAGATGAGTATTCTCTAAATCAACTTTGAGGAATGAATACTTTCTTGCTCAACTACACACGCACTTGCACTTCGTGGATGAACTCAATCCAAGCCATATCTACCCATGAAAGGGTGCAAGCATCGGTCATGGTCAAAGTTCATCACTCCACACATGTCGTCTTGATTGACCTCAAGTCAAAGAGTATCGCATTGCTTCCCACTAACCGACACTAGTAGACACACATATAGTGGAACTACATCAAACGGTTTCTCGGATGGGTATACCAATACCCTCTAAGATATATGTGCATCCATCATGAGATACCTAGTATCTCGTAGTAAGTGAGATCTTACTACACTCTCTAAGAGTATGATGCAGATTAAGACACCAATCTCCATTGTTATCATCAATATCCATTTCTTGTTGATCCTCGATTGGGGCTATTTAAGAATCATTCTTAAGTCATCCGAAGTTCTCACTCACTTTCACACAAAATGACTCAAGGAACACATATAAGAATAAATTCAAACAATCAAACATAATATTCTAAATGAAAGTGTAACGAAGACATTTTAATATTAAACCAATTTCAATATTATCTGAGTATTATGTCCTTACAAAGGATTGTCTCTAGACACCTAACACTACTTGAGATAAACTTTTGAGCCTCCCCAAGGGACAAATCAAGCAAGACGTTTCTGCATTAACGATTCTCCGTGATAAATATTAGCAACCATCATGTAACTAATAATATTGCCCAAGATACAAAGTATTGAATCACATTGATTCTCTACCCATCATAAGTCAAAAGCAATAATTATTAATTCCACACGATCCTATTTAAGGGACGGGGATTAAGATATAACGAACCATTGAGGTCTAATTCTTCTATATTTAGTGCTGAAGAATTTATCCTCATGTAGGTCCTATTCAGCGCATCATAATGCACTAGTGCAATCTCTTGGTCAAGACAAGTCAATCTGAGCCGTACACTTCAACCTTTCACGATGGGTTGTTCATTTCCATCTAGGTTGTGAATTTTGTACTTTTGGTACGAGGAACTGCTAATTTAATCTTCGCGGATCCGGGTATCACTAAATTAACTACAATGTAACACGTCTTATTTATTGAATAGGTGTCGCAATAAATATATGTAACATTCAATCATATTTAAAGCAACAGTGATAAATAATTTATTTCAGCAAATAAGACGGAAATTCAGTTTGGTTATACAAGGTAAAAGCATACTTTCCAGTATAACCCCAACACATATACGATTATTAAAATAATATTCTTCCCGCTGCGTTTATAATAAATGCAAGGATCTTCCGAGTTTTTTATGAAGTCAAAAGACTTGATAGCTTCATCAAATCGGATATTCCAACTCCTAGAAGCTTGCTTCAATCCATAGATGGATCTCTTTAGGCTTGATACTAGATTATAATTAAACCAGATTTAAAACCTTCCTAAGTGAGTCATAAACACCGGTGAGAAGGTCTCACACAATCGATGCTTTCGCATTGACTATTACCCTTCGTTACCAACCTAACTTTGTAGGTTTATACTTTGCCATTTGCATCGGCTTTACGCTTGAAGACCCAATTGCAACTTATGGGTCTAACCCTTTTTTACTCAACCAAGTCCTGCACTTGATTGGGTACATCGAGTCCATCTCGATTTCACGGGTTCATGCCACTTTCCGAATCAATATCCAAATTGCTTCGAATAAGTATTATGATCATCCTTATCCCAGATATGTCCATACTATCGAAGTTCCTCCAAGAGAACCGTATCTAATGGATGGATTACGATTCCTTATTGACTTACGGAGCTGTGGTTGTGCAGGTTATACATTCTGATCGTGAAAATTTTGTGGTGCATCGATTTCATCAATGTCCAGAGAGTCATCAAGAGCCACACTTTCAAATACCTCTTGGGCGGAGTTTGAACTATCTCCTCTCATTCAAATTTTACTTGGAGGTTCTTACAGACCGCAAAGATATTCAACCACGCCCAATCGGGTCAAAAGACGATCACCTAGTGAAAGACTCCCACCGTGAAAGTTGTTGAATGCTCCCACTGATCCCTTGTCATGTTGCTTTGACAAGATATCAGTCTCTTTGTTAATTTGTGTTTCTTGAATTTCTTCAAGTTTTATCATATGATGGCCTTGTTCCTTAAAGACAAAGTCTTCTTCGAGGAACTTGGTCTTCCTAGAAACAATCACTGATTGTTTCTCAGGTGGATAGAAGTAATATCCTTTAGTTTCCTTAGGATATCCCACAAAGTAACCCTTTTTCACCTTTGATTCCAACTTGTTTGCAGAAGCATCTTTTTCACAATCACGGGGGCAACCCCATGTTTGATATGTGTAAAAGTTGGCTTTTGCACCATATTTCATATGGTGTATGCTCAACCGATCTAGATGTAATCCTATTCGTAATGTAAATTGAGATTTGTAACGCCATCCCCATAAGAATGTCGGGAAGAGGAGAAGCTCATCATGGCCCCTCACCATGTCTAACAGGTTCGGTTTCTTCTCTCGGACACACCGCTCATCCGAGGTGTTAGGGAGAGTCCATTAGACTGGATTCCATGTAACTTAAAGTAATCAATGAATTCATGCTTAATGTATTCACCTCCTCGATCCGATCAAGAGTCTTGATACTCTTACCAAGTTACTTCTCTACTTGAAATTTTAAATCTTTGAATTTCTCAAAAGGTTCGAATTTGTGTTTCATAAGATACACGATCCGTATCTTGAGAAATCATCAAGAAAATTGATGAAGTATCCAAATGACCCTTAGCTAGAGTGGACAATGGTCCACAAACATCGCTAGAGATCAACTCTAGAACTTTTTGGCATGCACCCCTTCCGAAAAAGGGTTTGTTGATTATCTTTGCGCATGAGATAAGATTCACAATCTCCATAAGGCTCATGCATCTAATGGGGTTAAGATTCATAATTATTTTCTTGTTTACATGATCAAGTTCTACAATGCAATAAGTAAGTTGGGTTTCATGATTACCAAGTTTGAGTCTTTCATTTTTTATATTAAGAACATCATATCCATAATGCAACAAATACATGTTGCGAGTAATAGAAAGAACTAGATGATTATCATTAAGTTCTAATCTAAAACCAAATTGTAAGTCTAACACATAAGTCCCCGCACATTCAATTAGCAACTCTTGCTTCATTTCCACGTGTAAGACGACTTCACCCGGCCCCAATTGTCCTAAGACACATGAGCCCCTTCACATTCGCATAAATGTGAGAGCCACATCCGATTCTAATACCTAAAGAAGCTAAGCTATTAATGAACATTTTAATCTTAATAACAAACATAGATGTTCTAGTGCCAGAAGCACCTAGTGCCTTCCTTTTAGCAACCAGAACCTTATAGTCCTTCTTTCAGTGCCCTCTTCTACTTATAGTAGAGGCACACATTCTTATCTACTTATTTCTTCTTTGAACACCATCTTAGTGATAGTGAATTCAAAAGTTTTGAGCACGTTGCCAGAAGTTCGTGCATGGTCGATTCGCCTTTATTCATATTGTAATTTACAATGAAGCGAATATGAATCCTAAGGCGATTGGAGGATAACATAAATGAATACATTGATCTTTTAGCTCAATGTCAAATTACCAAGTTTCTCAACTAGCCTCATCATCATTAGCACACGAGAAAAATCTTCCTTCTTAGCTAACCCAAGATCGAATAGATCTCTCATCACTTCATAAATCTCGAATCGATTCAAAATCAAAGAGATCCTTCGGATGCTTGAGCATTTAGAAGGGACCCATTTTCTCATGTAAATTATGTATATCGGGAGTCATCTTAGAGCAACATCACACATCGAGCACAGAAGCATCTCTTGATGCTTCTTTCTTCGTCAAAACGTGGGCCGCCTCCAGTACCAATGATGGGTAACGGGATAGGATGCGTCTAACACGTACTCAATCTTTTCTTGCCTTAGCACCAAACACATGTTTTGTGCCACCCGTAAAATTTGGCCTAGCTAATTTATTTTATTTCCAAACATATCTCAATAACGATTATAGATTCTAACTAACCAAGAGAAAAAAAGGGAATTAAACACATAATTCCTATGATCAATATTCAACAATCAAAATAAACATGGTCTTTCTTTTGTCTTCATTATTTTCGATACTTAACTTACCTCATCTAAAAAAATAATGTAATTTATATCAAATATAAATTATAATAGATTAGGATCCACATTATCTTGCTATCATAATCGGTGAGGGTCATTTATAATAAAGATAACCGTAAGTCTCCTAACCAATTATTAAATTGCAATTCTAGTTTGTCGAACCTAGTTCGACCGATGTCCCCTTACCTTTGTTCCCCGAGGGCTAAATAAACAAAGTTAAGTTGGTTTACAACCATCAGCGGCGACATTACATGTCCCTATAAAAGTCCCGTTATATGTAGATCCAAGTAAAAGACGAGGGTCTTTAAGTACTCATTGGAACGAAATCTCCAGTTTTCTTTTAACTTTGATGGAAGACATCTTATCAAATTAATGAGAAAACCATATTTTAGTAAGGAACGTTTTTAAAGGCAGGGTATTAATTACTTAATCGAGATCCATCATGATGTCTAAGTCACACTTGAGCAATTACGGGCGCCGCCTACCAAAACATGACATATACGGACTAACAAATATTTAGGCGCCGTCTACCCAAGCATTTAATACGGTCCGACAAATATTAGGCGCCGCCTACCCAAATAGTTATAAAGTGGACTATAAAACGAGTTAACTAATTTAAACGAGTAAACAAGTTAACAGTGGGTTTTAATAAATCTCTTTTAAGAAATAGAATTTTAAGTCCAATTAAAATTCAATTTTAAGATTATTAAAATTACAATTAATCCAATTAATCGTCTTTGGTCCAACTAATTTTAATTTAAGAATTTAAACATAACAAAATTCTAAAATAAGTTTTGATTTATTTTATTTTCGGGGGCTCAGGTGTAATTTATAAAATTGCACCGAGGGCCTATCTCAAATCGAATTTGCAAAAACAAATCCTCCTACATCATCACCCTTTTTCAATTCAAATCCAATCCAAATAGTAGAACACCCAAATTTTCCAAATTCAAGATCAATCGTTTCATCAGTATCGTTTCACTCAACAAATTAATCTAACTAATCACTCCCAATTAACCCAACAAGAACCAAAACCAAAACCAAAACCACCGATTCAAATAGAGTAATAGGAAACGAAATATCGCGAGACGACGCGAACACACGGCCGAAAGGAGCACAAGTGGTCAAGACGCCACGCCAGACAAGGGCGACTTCGGAACGAAGCGGGAGTAGAAGGCGAATCACCGCCCGCCACTTGGTCCATCGTTCAAACCAAAACAAAAATGAGAGAAGATCAGTCAAGTATTCAAACCGCAAGACTGATTCGACCGTCTCGATTTCGTGGCGTCTTGCCTTTGAAACGACGAGATGGACACACCGGCCAAGTTTCAAAAATGCCCAAGTGAGGGAAACTCAAATTAATTTAACTGGGCGACCGCCACAAAATAAACTCCTGCAGAAAAGGGCGCACCACCGCGGAAAATTGAGGGGAAACATGGAAGCATCTCAAGATGATTCGCCGGGTTTATCGAGACCCACACCGATGGCTCCGACGACGCTGTCGTGGCGCTTAGCCTAAGGTCGCCTTTCAACGCGATCTTGTTGTTTTCGTCTCGGAGGAGCAAGGAAGGTGAATCACAAATCAAAGAAGAAACCCTAATTTGGGGTTGAGGACGAAGGAAACCCGAGGGCAAAACAAAATAGAAAATGGGGGTGCTGTTTTATCAAATAAATCAGGCCCCTAGGTGTTAAATTTTTTATTTAAAACCAAATATGCAATTTAAAAACAAGAGCACAAGCTCGATACCATCAAGAAATTTAGAGGCACGTAAACACGAAGAATACATGCGCAATGAATAAACAGATCACCAACAAAGAACAATTAATTGCATAAACGATTACAATAATCATAACAAGAAATCTTACAGTAACTCGAGAGCAAATTTCTCAACTACAGTATCCACATAATCCCCAATCACGATTTGCCTAATATTGAATCCTTCCGAGATGAATTTGCTAGAAAATTCTAACTCTAGATCTTATGGAGAGAATAATGAATTAACGTTGTTTGTAGAATTCCCAAGAGCTCATATATATATAAGGAGAGGCCCTTTTAAATCTTAAAAGTTAACCTCGATTAGGAAATAAAATCCCAATCTTATAAAAATAAATCTCTTAGATTTATTTCCCATATATATAATCTCTAAGATTTAATTCTACGATATCAAATCTCTACGAATTTGATTCCATATATATTAAATCCTATAATAATATTTCATATATTACTATTGGGAATCCTATTAAATCCAATTTAATTAAACATTAATAATAATTAATTCCAAATTAATTTATTATTAATTAATTCTCCATGAATTAAATATTAAATCAAATTTAACATTTAATCAACCAAATATAATCCGTAAAAATAAACTACTTGTTGCACCCATAAACCCTCATATATCGAGTGATTAGTCAAACTAATCGGTCTTAATTGAACCCTAGACAATAAATCCTACATTCTCAATATACGAGGTGCGCTAAGTAGAAACGCAACTACTTGTAATCGAAACATGGGCTATTACGATTTCCTTTTCATTCGCAAATACTCGATTAAGTTTTGAACATGATGGTGTCTATTCAAATAACTTAATCATATTATCTCTAATCACTAATTGATCATGTGTGGTCATACTTAGCCACAAAATCTAATTTGGACGTCGCATCGACCGACATGACTTTGATCCAATTATGATGAGAAGATGAGTATTCTCTCTAAATCCACTTTGAGGAATGAATCTTATTCTTGGCTCAACTACCATGCACATGCATTTCAAGTGAAGAACCCAATTCAAGCCATATCTACCCATCAAAGGGGTGCAAGCGTCATCATGGTCAAAGTTCATCACTCCACATATGTCGATATGACGACCTCAAGTCAAAGGTGTTGGATATTTTAGTTTTGATGAATTATGCCAAAACAATATCAACTTGTGTTATTCAAGCTATTTTACGATATAACAAGTTAAGGGGAATGAAAGAACAAATTGAGGAACTCACGAATCGTAAGAAGATGATCGAGATCGGGAGACCGATCAAGATCGATGAGGAAGATGAGTTCAAGAGTTAATCGATGAGCTTGCAAATCGATGTGAAGAAAAGCTAAAGCCAACAAATCGTTAAAAGGTTGCAGATGAGAAGATGAAGACTGAGGATCAAGATCGACGTGATCGAGATCGACATATAAGATGGAAGGATTTGAGATCGACGACATCGACGTGGATCGAGATCGATATGATCGCCCGATATAGTTAACTCGATGTCTCGACGTCTTTCCCCGATATCTTGCCACGAAGATATGATGATCCGACCGACGAGCCGACGATCGGATCAGCAAGAAATCGATACCAGTCGGGTTTGATTCGGTGGGTCGATGTCTGGATTCGGAAGAGTCAACTCAAAGAAGTTCGAGTGAGTATGCTCGACGATAAGGTCCGGCCAAGAAAAGTCTTAAATCAAGAAACCCGAGACTCGGATATAACTCAAGAACTCAAGGCTCGGATAACCTAAAGGCTCGGATAGCTCGGATAAACCGAAGACTCGAGATAAAATCAAGATCCTGAGACTCAAGAAATCAAGAATATAATTAAGTTAGATTCAAATTGACGTGGACCAATGAGAGGGAAGACGACAAGCTCAAAAAGCTACAAAAAGTTATAGAATAGTATGGATTTGAATGTGATTCTTCCAATCGGAATATTCAAATCCACACTATAAATACAAGTTCTTCCTTCATTCTAAAGTGTGAAAAATGCGTGAAATGCCCATCAAGCAAAAAACATCTAGCATTTCCACCATAGAACCTGAGAGCAAGAAATACACGATATATTCAAAGAGTGTTCTACCCTAGATCTAAAGCACAAATGTAATATCCTAAGCTTAGAGAGATTTTCTCAACCTTAGCATTGAGGCTAAACAAATGTAAGGAAAATCTCAACCTAGTTGGAAACCAAACAAATCTTTACCCAAACCCAAAAGTTAGGTTAAGTTTGTTGTTACCGCGAGATTTCGACAAGGATTCTAGTTTACGATTTAAGGGATCGGTTGAGTGTGAACTCTCGAACATCTAGCAATCCCGAAAGGAGGGTAGTAATCCCGTGAGGGTGATAAGTCCCGTTTGAGTGAGAACTCGGTAAACATCTATAGACAATCCCGTAAGGAGATAAGTCCCATCGGTAAAAGTCGGTTAAGAAGTGCCCATGTATTAAAAGGGAAGAGCGGATGTAGGATCGGGTTTAAATCCGAACCACTATAAAATCATGTGTTCTTTCTTGTTTATGTTTATACTTGTCATATGCATTTGATTATAAAGAAAACACACACATATCGTTCTTAAAAGCGAAAAATTAGGAAATACTCTGCCCTCACCCTTGTTTTTTATATGCATTGCGACAAGTCTTCCGCGACACGCACGGGTTTTTTCTCAAAATTACCGACCATCAATTGGTATCGAAATGCGAGTTGTTCAAAAGGTCATTGTTTTTTCAATGTGAATATCCGAACCGATACCATCAATTGGCATCGAAAGAGTTCAAAAGTTCACTATTTTCAAAGTGTCCACCGAATCGATCTATTTTAAAATAAAACCCAATCTACGATAAATGCATATATTTTAAAATGTTTTTGCATCATTATCAAAAAGGGGAAATTGTTGGGATATTTTAGTTTTGATGAATTATGCGAAAACATTATCAACTTGTGTTATTCAAGCTATTTTACGATAACAAGTTAAGGGAACGAAAGAACAAATTGAGGGGAACTCACGAAATCGGGAAGAAGATGATCGAGATCGACGTAGGTCGAGCAGGATTTAGACCGATCAAGATCGAATGATAAGATGAGTTCGAGTTAATCAATGAAATTGGCAAATCGATGTGAAAGAAAAGCTAAAACCCGAAAATCGGAAAAAAAGGTTGCGCATCGAAGATGAAGAGAGGATCGATCAAGATCGAGCGTGATCGAGATCGAGATATGAAGATGGAAGCAGATGAGATCGGCGACATCGACGTGGATCGAGATCGATATGATAAACCGATGCTAACTCGATGTCTTCGACATGATGTTATCCCTCGATATGATGCCACGAAGATATGATGATCTGATCACCGAAATAGATCGAGATCAAAGAAGAACTGAACTGAAAACAGCCGGACTAGGGTCGACGTCCGATTCGTAGAGCCAACTCATTACCGAAAGTGTCAGATACTCGATCGCATAAGGTCCACAAGAAAAGTCGGCTGAATCAAGAAACCCGAGACTCGATAGAATCAAGAACCCAAGGCCAGATAAACCCAAGGCCAGAGAATCAAGATCCCGAGACTCAAGAAATCAAGAATATAAACATTAGATTCAACCGACGCGACCAATGAGAGGAAGACGACAAGCCCGAAAAGCCGCAAAAGCTACGAATTAAGATGGATTTGAATGTGATTCTTCCAACAGAATATTCAAATCCACACTATAAATACAAGTTCTTCCTTCATTCTAAAGTGTGAAAAAATGCGAAACAAACACCCATCAAGAAAAAAACATCTAAAGATTTCCACCATGTAACACGAGCAAGAAATACACGATATATTCAAGAAAGTGTTCTACCCCTAGATCTAAGCACAAATGTAATATCCTAAGCTTAGAGAGATTTTCCCAACCTTAGCATTGAGGCTAAACAAATGTAAAGGAAAATCTCAACCTAGTTGAAACCAAACAAATCTTTACCCAAACCCAAAAGTTAGGTTAAGTTTGTTGTTACCACAGATTTTACTTAGGATTCTAGTTTACGATTTCTCGGGATCGGTTGAGTGTGAACTCAGAACATCTAGCAATCCGAAGAGAGGAGTAAATCCCGCGAGGGTGATAAGTCCCGCTTTGAGCCGAGAACCCTAGCATCTATAAAGTAATCCCTGTAAGGGAGATAAGTCCGTCGGGTTAAGTAGTGCCCCTCAGATATGAAGATGATGTAGGATCGGTTTCATCCTAACCACTATAAAATCATGTGTTCTTTACCGCTTTATGTTTATACTTGTCATATGCATTTGATTAAAGCAAAACACACACATCGTTCTTAAAAGCGGAAAAATAGAGTCACTCCGCCCTCACTTCATTTTAGATGATTACTTTGAAGTCTTCCGCGACACGTATGGGTTTCAAAATTAATGGACCATCAATTGGTATCAGAAATGGGTTGTTCAAAAGGTCACCGTTTTTTCAATGCGTAATCTGAAAAATACCATCAATTGTATCGGAAATTGAGTTCAAAAGTTCACTATTTTCAAAGTGTCACCGAATCGATTTATTTTAAAAACAAAAACCCGATCTCTCAGATAAATGCATATATTTTAAATGTTTTGGCATCATTATCAAAAAGGGGGAAATTGTTGATATATTTTAGTTTTTGATGAATTACGCAAAACATTATCAACTTCCGTTATTCAGTTTATTTTACGAGATAACAATGTTAAGGAAACGAAGAACAAATTGAGGAAACTCACGTAAATCGGAAAGAAGATGATCGAGATCATACGAGGGCAGAACGACCGGACAAGATCGTCGAGATGAAGATGAGTTCCGAGTTAATCGATGAGTTAACTCCGGATATCATCTGATCTCAAGAAAACAAAAGAAATTCATCAATCAAAGTAAATAAAATGATAATATTAATAATTAATTATTTTCCAACTTTATGATTCAAAGTAAAAGCAGACTAAATATTTTAAAAGAGCCCAGGGTCGATGGACCTCCACCCTCGCCTCATCCCTTGTCTAAAACTATTTTTTTCTTGCAAAAAGAGATTCCACTTGTCAATGGAGTTATAAAAATAACCTCTTAATTGTTAAAACTTAGTGTGTCGCTCAATAATGAAAAACACTTTTAAATTCAAAAAAGCTGTAAATGGCGGCTTTGAAAATAAAGATTCTAACCTCTCATTTAGAGTTTGCAAATTACGTGACAATCACGTGTCCTACAAACGGTTACCAAGCATCCTCAAGGGTTTAGATGTGTAGTTACACTTTTGTCCAAAAATGATTTTTTTTCCTAAAGCTTAATTTCTTTTGGAACCCTGAAAATCCATTTTCAAATTCGGAGAAAAATCGCAAAATTGTTGGAGATTTCAAGAAAACCATGTTGCATAGGAAAATTCTGGTTAAAGAAGGTGTCTCAGATTACGGTTTGTACAGTCCTCTTTATCCTAAATAGAAGTTGTGCGGTGCGCAGAATTATCAATATATTAGTAGTATATCACAAAAAGGAATTTCTAGTGCGTTCATAAGATCTAGATCAATTTACTTGTGTGTCAATTATTTATGTTGGTTACACAAAAAAATCAATTTTTTTGGATAATAGCGAACAAAGATACCACTTTAAACACCACCTATTGCAATTCGATTCGCCGGTCTTAAAGCATGCAGCCGGCATGTAACTCTTGATAGTACATATTGACACTTTTTAGTGTCTGAGCAAGCTTTAAATTGACTAGTGTTTCTAAAGTGATGGTTTTTATTTATTATTCTCCAAAGGTTTGGATGTTTACAATCAAATAAAAATTTGTGATTTTTTTCAACAATTGAGCCATGTGTTAACCAAAAAAAAACTCATATAACAACTAAAATTTGAGTTTTTAGATACTAAAATATTACTAGAAAATATGATTACACTGTGTCAGCAAATACTTGAAAATTAATTTTCCAATATTTAATGAAAATATAAGAATAATTTAAACTGAATATTGACTTTTCTTAATTATTCATATCATATCATTATAATTTATAAGCTTTAAGGTGCGACTGACGTATAACTTGATCATTGGCTGTAATTTTTGCAAACCTCAAAGTTTGTTTAAAAAATTGATTAAATTTCGAGATGAACTCCATCATTTCTATATTTATGCAATAGCTTTTATTTTTAAATATTGATAGTGCATTGTTGTTTCTGAGCATGATCGACTACTTCACGCCCCAACTTCGATTTTGGAGCCTTTTTTTGTAGTATACGCACTGCAATAGGCATTTAGGTTTTTTGACAATTTTACTTATAAATTATTGAATATAGAGGCATGTAAACACGTAATACATGCATAGCCAATTAAAAACAGTTATCAACAATGAAATATATAATTGCATAATTAAATCTGAGTAAACGAAAAATTTACAGAATTGTGACATGAATTTCTAACTACGATCCACGTAACGTTAGCTTAATAATTCGCCGTATCTTCCAAATAATAATCCCCGAGATGAATTTGTTAGAAAAATCTAACTTAGAGATTTTATGAGAAATATGAATCTTTATATTATGAATTCTCAAGAACTCATATATATATAGGAGACTATCTTAAATCTTAAGCTGATTAGAAATTAAATTCTAATCTTATAAATTAAATCTCATAAATTTAATTCCTATACATATCTCTTCTGATTTGATTACCATGTACACCAAATCTCTATGGATTTAATTCCATATATATCAAATCCTACAATATTATTCTATATATTATTAATTGGGGAATCCTATTTAAATTCAATTTAATTAAATAGTAATAATAATTAATTCTAAATATAATAATTATTATATTCTCCATAAATTAAATATTATATCTAATATAATATTTAATCAACCAATTATAATCAAGAACAACCATTACTTGTCACATGACCCATAGACCCTCATATATCGAAATATTAGTCAAACTAACGGTCTTAATTGAACCCTAGACAAAAACCGATATTTTTCAATATATAAGGTACGCTAGAAAAAATGCGGCAACTACCAGAATCGAGACACGGGTTATTACGATAACTTCCTTTCATTCAATACTCAATTAAATCTCAACATGATAGTTGTCTATTTAAATAACTTAATCATTTTATCTCCAATCACTAATTGATCACTTTACGTCACACTCGCCATAAAGTCCAAGTCGACGCAAGATCGTCCGATGACTTAGATCCAATTATGACGGTAAGACGAGTATTCTCACTAAATCCACATTGAGGAATGAATCATAATCTGCTCAACTACCACGCATTAGAGATTTCGTGATGAACCCAATCCAAGACATATCTACCCATGGAAGCGCTGAACCTTCGGTCATGGTCAAAGTTCATCACTCCATACATGCCGTATGTTGACACTCAAGTCAAATGAGTATCGTGACGCTCCCAACTAACGAGACACCAGACACATATTGTGAATTACATCAAACGGTGTCTCTTGACGTGGGTAGGTATACCAATACCCTCTAAGGTATCTCAAGATCCATCAAATGAGATACCTAAAGATCTAAAGAAGATGCGTAGATCTTACTACACCTCTCTAAGAGTATGATGTAGATCGCACACCAATCTCAATCTCGCAGATCATCAATATCCCATTCTTGATGATCCTGATCCGGCTATTTGAGAATCATGCTGTGTTTCATCCGAAGTTCTCACAAATCTCAATGACATCAATTACTCATAAGAACAAAAATAATAATAAATGCAAACAATCAAACATAATATTCAAAACAAGGTAATGTCATACATTTAATATTAAATAAAACAATAATATTAAAACTAATATTGAATATCATCTTAGTATTATGTCTTTTACAATAGATTGTCTATAGGACACTTAACACTAACATAAATACCTCTCGATTCAACGATTTCGATAACTCAAATATTAGTAAATCTCCGGGTTTGATAAAGGTTCTCAAATGTATCAATCACACCATTTAACCTCAGTAATAAAATATGTTATTTAGTTTCGTTTTCTCAATTTCTATAATCATAATTTTGAAGTCCTACCACCAAAGATTCAGAGTATCAGTTTAGAGATCCGTGGAGCACCATGATGGTTGGAATGGAAATCGCTTATCGAGAAATTTCCGAATGGAACGGGTTTCACGAACACCACATACCATACCGATGAATATCACGGATTTTAACATGTAAATCCTCGCACTTACGAACAATAAGTTAAATTCACCATTTTATAATCAAGAAATTTAATTTTACCTATAAACCTCTTTCAGACCCATATCTTCGTATTCTATACTTTGCTAAGGCCTTTCCATAATCCCCTTTTTTCATGAAGGTACCCCCAATGTACACATTGTACAATTCATCTAAAGACTATTCATCAAATAGTTCTTGCGACAAGAAGTCACAATGTTTACATACATCAAAACTTGGGATATCTTGTTACGTTCGGATCTCGGGCAAACGAGGAGGATCCTCTTTTAAGAACGGTCAGGCGTTCAATGTTTAAATAAAACAACATATTTTTGTTGCCATCTTTCAAAATTCAAATATTGAATTTCGGGTTTGTCATGGTGGTTAATTGGTATCGTAAATTGATAATGAGGAAGCAACGCCACCAAATGGCGGTTCTGCGATGTTACCTACGTGGAATCGCTAAACAACAAAGCGGAATCGAAGGAGATGGAAAGCAGATGAATCAAGGCAATACAATGATGGAAGAAGAGGCAAATTTCGAGGATAAAATAACGTTGATATCACCATCACTTATAAAATTATTTTTTTTTAAGATCAGAGGAACTGCACAAGAGATAACGAAAATAATGATAATATTGAGGCTCGTGAAAGTCACTATTTCCTTAAAATAAATCGTCCTCACTCTCAGTCTTAGTGATTCTTAGATAGTCTGCTTTCAAGATACAACAATCCACAACATAATATTTAGCATGAATATCCCGCTCTGGGGACACGGAAATCACCTAACTCAAGACCAATCGGGCACAACGAAATTCATTATCTTCATTTGAAGAGAATGCTAAAGAGCTGATCAGATAATCTCTCCAAATGTGTCTTTTCTCCAATTCTGAACCTATTTCTATAGAGCCTCAAATCAAACTAATGGATGATGAGTTGATGAGCCATGCATACGGCCAAAAAATTCAAAATCGATTGAATTCTTATTATAACAACATTTTCGCAATAAATTTAAACTTCATTACCACGCTCAATGAACCATCCGCCCATCAAATATGCGACATTTATGTATGAGGTGTTGCTTAATGTGTCGGCCTTAAAATAGTACGATAAAAAAATAATTAAAAGAAAATTAAACGAAATAATTGAGTCTAAATGCACGCCGATTTCATTAAAATAATTATGTCATTCACTCTTTGCTTGGTGATTTCCAGGCGACACACTTGTCTCCCAGATAAAACGACATAAAGTTAAACGATAATAACACTTTATCTTGCTTTCGCGTCGAATCGAGTAAAGCCTCGGATTAGATCACGGAGTAAGAACGAAAGGTAAGCGAAGTGGATGACGAAAGTATAAAGGAAATCTTTGAAATTATCCTGAAGTTTCTCTCCAAACATGGTGATTTTGCTTCTCATTTTTTCGGATCTCTTTACCAACATAATTGACGCGTCTTACTTATAGCATCTTAAAAATGATTGTTGGTGCATGGCCATAAAGTGCCATCAAACCAAACCAAAAATACACCATGAATTCGTGTTTTGAAAACCGTGTGTAACACACGAAACTCAAACGCTTCAATGTTTAAAAGATAAAGAATTAGGACAAGTTTGTCGGTTTTAAATAAGAAAAAGCTGGAAGCGCTTCAATGGGAAACGTTATAAGTTTTCAATTTAAAAAAGTTAAAAAACGTGTACAAAATCGAGGTAATTTACTTATCGTCGTATCAAAGCCGATGTGACATTCGTGTCTGTGGACGCGGCTCGACACAAGTTAAGGTTCGAAGGCCAGAAATCATCCAGCGTAAAGGTGGAGGAGAGTGAACCCCATAATTCTTAAAAGCAACAAGTGGGTAGCTCTTTATATACCAGCTTCCTCTTTTCTTTCTCCAATGGGATAGGACCTTTAGTTACTTTCTTTTCACTTTCCCCCATTTGTCGTTACAACATTTATTGAGAAAATAATTCTCATTCAATTCCCAAAATCGAGCTCCATTTCCACCAATCCCCGCTCCTTTAGAATGGAAATTAACACAAATACCGAAAGGTTGTTTGGTGATATAAATCATCGCTAGAAACTTGCATAGATGTAGGTATCAACCTTTGATCCTTCCTCGTGGAAGTATACTTACTTTTTACTAATGCGAGTGATAAGAGCGATGTGTTTCAACTATCATTTATTTTACGTAAACGGTGGTATATACTACTCCGTTCTTCCTAACATTCTCGGTTCTCATGGTTATGTTCGTTTTGGCATGAACAGATCACAGTTACGCAAAGAGTTTTTAGGAATATACGCCTTACACTATTCTTCTAATGCATTTATTTCTTTACATGTGATTATTTTAAGAATAAGCTTTCACAAACTCTTCTCAAATCATTAATAGCTTATGCTAATCCTCACAACATACATCATCAGAGCATCTCTAGGTACTGACTTTTCTAGGATTTAATTTTAATAATTTATCTCCCACAAGACAATGATTTATTTCTAGTACAATTAGGTCAGTTCTTTCGAATTCCAATTTCGGATTCCATCATATAGTAAGGTTTTCTCGCCTCCACTCGCTTTCAAGTGCTTTTAGTCCTTCAGATTCCTCGAGATGACGAGTAAAACTTAACTCTCGATTTAACCCCTTTGGTTAATCTGATCCGCCATGTTATCCTTTATACTCATATAGTCTATTGAGATAACCCCAACAGAGTAGCTGTTTAACGGTATTATGTCTACCCATTTAATGTGTTCATATATTTACCATTGTACAAATTACTCAGGCTTCTTCCAATTTATAGATCGACTATCACAATGAAATGCATATTGGTGGCACAGTTTCGTCACTTTGAATATCTTTCTAAGAAATTCCTAAGCCTCTGCTTTCTTCACCACACTTGTCAAGAGCTATAAACTCCGAAACTTCCATGGTAGACCTTCAGAATAATAGTTTGTTAGAAGATTTCAAGATATGGCTGCAAATTAAGAAAGAAGACGTATCCACTTGTCGACTTAAGTCCTTCATATCAGATATCCAATTTGATCATCAGAATCTTCAATTACAACCCGATATTTCATATACAGATCCATATTCACGCCAGTATGCCTCAAGTATTAGCATATTTCACAATAAATTTTCCAAAGGATCATCACCGGATCACAAAGGTATCTACTTAGCTGTTATTCACTTGTGATAAAGCAGGTCTGGTCTTGTATAACTTGTTAAGCAACATCGACTACCTATTACTCTTGGAGAGTGATCTGAATGACTACACCTTCACCTCTATTTTTGGTTAGTGTCGATCAGATCTATAAGAGTTCTAACAAAATCAATTGCTTTTTTACAGCAAACTTCTAAAATCTTGTAAACATAACGTAGTCCCACTACACAATCTCCTTCCATGTTTTATAATCTTGATTCCAAGTTTTCAATTAATTTAAAGAAGTCTTATCCTCTCATGTCAAATTTCGATTCACATACGCCCTTTCATGATTTCACTCCATTTTATCATCGCTACCAACGATAAGATATCATCTACATAAAAAACACATGATTACGAATCTATCTTTCTTGTCCTTTATGTAAACACATTTGTCACACTATTTATTCAAAATCCATATTCTAT